>JAQQZY010000023.1:33983229-33996608 GCA_030068375.1 Ostorhinchus rueppellii | reverse complement strand
GATCTCTACACATTTGCTACACTCTGGCTGACTCAGAAATGAGGCCCAATGTCCAAAATACCGGAGTGTCGCTTTAAGATATTAACAGTTAAGAAGGGTGTTCAGGTTCCACATTCTGCCCAATGTGATAACATTGTGTAAGAACCTACAAATTATGACAACTTTGTTTATTTTAGTGTGAAAAACTGCTTTATAAAAATGTTTAAATTTGCAAACTATCCTTTAACAAAAATGCAAAAATCCTACAAACTTGAAATTTTTCAAGAAAAATCAGTGTAGTTGTATTAATATTCTGCCTGTTATTAAATGTTTTGTGTATTTGTAGATCCACTGTAATCTGTAAGTTATACGGTACATGTAGAAATGATAAACTGAGGCAGAATATTGTTAAAATTGCACTTATTTTTCTTAATTTCAGGTTGTTAATATTTTTCATATTTTTTGTGAAAGGATAGTTTGAAAATGTAAACATTTTCCAAATTTATTTGTACCTTTTTTGCAGTAAAACAAGAGAAATATTTATATTTGTCATTACTTATAAGTTATTCTGTTCTTATTTTACTGGTCTGATCCACTTTAGATTATATTAGGCTGAATGTAGACCCTGAGCTAACATGGGTTGGACATCCCTGTTGTGGGTGGATGCAGATGCTGTTTTCTGATGCAGTGTGTTCAGAGGCTCCTCTGTTTCACCAGTTCACTGATTAGTTTCACTATGATCCTTCAAGCAGAACAACAGTGGGATCAATAAGTACGAAGACCAGATGCTTGTTTCCTGTTCACAGAAAATTAGAAGGTGGCACATCTGCCAACTCCATTTCAGTGTTTGCTCTTTTTTCTGTGTGATGTTGAGCATCGAAACTGCAGTAACTGCTCTGAGATCAGACAGAAAACCAACAGGAGTCACAGAAGCTGTGAAATTAGACAACACTTTATCTGTGCAGATGCTCATGGATGAAAACCAGAACTGTTAAAGGTGGGGTCTGAGATGTTTTCCTGGAGCATTTTTTACTATATTGCTAAAAATATCCTTCACACCCCAATTGCAAACAATTATTTAAATGCTTTGACACAAACAAAAAGTTATAGTCACCTGTGGGACCAACAGGACTGAGAAAACAACATCCAGTCATTTTGAGCGCCCACTTGAAATGATTAAATGGTGATATGTCTATCAAAGTCAACTGCCATTTGTCTCCTCCCCCTCTCGCGCATGCACCCCTTTTTGGGCACAAATCACGCGTCCTTAGAAGCTTGGAGCTCCTACTGATGAAACTGAGCCAGAGCTTGGACAGCTATATTAGCTAGCATACAAAGTTAAAATAGGTAGACAGTTGGAAAGGTGGCAACAACGGGTTATAAACGCAAAACTGTTAGAGAAGGAAGACCACTGCCAAGAAAAAGGCTTTAGAAGAGCGGAGGAGAGTGAACATGGGTGTGGCATATGAGGGGTGGCGTCAACTGAAGGACCTATAAGGTGTATTTCTACTGGATAGGTAAGATAACATTATGTCTTTATGATTTTTTGAGAGTATTCATTTGTTTCCAGTATTATGTTGTCATTTTAACAAGTATCCATCCAGTTAGAGGATAAAGCTAACTTTAGTTGCTGCTAGCCTGACATCAGTCTGACAGTTAGCTGTTCTTACTAGCCCCAGATGACTTGGAAAATGGATCAAAAATAACAAGTGAAAAGTGCGACGTCTAATCTCATATACTGATAAATATAACATGAAACAATAATCAGATTCAGGTTCATATTTTCATAATTATATAATAAATATTCATATTTATTGTTTAGGTTTATTAGGATGTTGTCAAGTATTTTGTTACCTGTGAATGAGCCATGAGAAAAAGTTAGAGAAGGTTAGCATCATATAGGTCTATGGTTAGCGTATTGATGTTCACCGCGCGTGAACGTGAAACATCAGCAACAAGCACTGCGCATTCCGGTACTCTGGAGGCGTGGCTTCAAAGGGGAGTCTGAAGAAAGGGGTTGGGACTTTTGAATTGTGTCTTTTCAAAATGCAGCCTGCTCGAGCCGTTTTTCAAACATCTCAGACCCCACCTTTAAGACTAGATTAGATTCTTAGAATATGTTAACTGAATATGATTTCTTGACTTTCTTGAGTATATAACAGTTCTCAGCAAGAGATATCAATATCAATATAGTTACGGTTGAGAACTGATAGGAAAACACATATAGACTTTCATTTGGGTCTATGACCTTTGACCTTGAAGGGTCAAACTCAAGGTCACCAATGTCTACCTTTCAACAATTTTCTCTGATTTTCTCTCTCTCAGATTAATTTCTAATTTTATCTGTATCTTCTTTGGGACAATGTCTAGAAAGGTTGTTCACAATTTTGAGAAATTATGATTTTTGATTTTTTTGACAATTTTTTTTAAATACTAAAAATGTTCCTTTCCTTCTAATGGTGCATATATTGATGTTTTGTAACATGTAAATGATTACAGATATCAGTCTAGTTCCTATTGATCACTGATTGAAGTCATATATGGACTTTGATTGAATTAGTTGAGTTCTCCTCCAGTCAAAGTACCACTCACGTCTATTGGGAGATTGATGTCCTGGATCCAGACCACAGGACTGGAACATAGAGACTGAACCTGACAACCTCACACATTCAACTGGGGATCGATTCACATAGAACAGGACGCTGATGTACAGGGACACTGGAACCATTTTTATGTTCTCCAGCTCCACCTTTGTCCATATATGGTCACTACATTGATGACAGCCAAATACCAAACATTAGAGCCCTGTCACAGGTTTCCTTAACACTTGGTTTTCCTGTTCCTCTTGGTGTGTCCTGCAGGTTTGGACGGTGGTCGGACATTCTTCAACGCTGTGAAAGAGGGAGACACTGTGATCTTCGCCAGCGATGATGAGCAGGACCGGATCCTGTGGGTCCAGGCCATGTACCGGGCCACAGGCCAGTCCCACAAACCAGTCCCTCCCACCCAGGTCCAGAAGCTGAACTCCAGGGGGGGAACAGCGCCGCAGCTGGACGCACCCATATCCCAGTTCTGTAGGTTCACGTCTTGCAGGTCCAAACATTCAGCTTGTTGATTCATAAAGACATTAATTCAGACTCTTGTGAGTTGATTTAATCTGCTGTGAACATGTAGAACTTCGTGGTTTCTCAGCTGATGCATCTGGTCTTTGGTTGGTGACTGTAGTTTCCGTTGCTCAGCTGTTGTGTGTCTAGTTTGTGGTCTTGGTTGTCATGTTTTGCTGCTGTTGGCTCTTCGTTGTAGATCTGCTGTAGTGTTCAGTGCTGGTGGCTTTGCTGTGTGTCTTTATGTTTCTGTTTGTTTGTTCCTTCTTCCTCTTCCTTCTTCCTCTTTGTCTTCTTCTAAACCTTGACCGTTTCATCTGTAGCTGGATTAAAGGGTAAGTGCTTTCCTTGCCTGTTTTCTTCCTCTTGCTTCCTTTTTGCTCTTCCACTGCTCTCTTCCTTTTACTCAGATCTTTCAGCCCATGAATGGACAAACTGTAAGGTGATGCATTTAGACCTGGCATGTCAAACATATGGGCCTGCAAGCCAAAACCGGCCCACCAAAGGGTCCAGTCCCACCCACCAAAGGATTAATGAAATACAAAAATTACATTGGAGATATTAACAATCAAGGATGTTCAAACCATTTTAGTTCAGGTTCCACATTCCAACAGACCAGTATGGTCTAATGTGTATCAGACCAGTAAAATAATAACAGAAATAACATATAAATAATGACTAAATGCACATTTTTTGTTTGTTTTAGTGAAAAAAGTAAAATTACATGAAAATATTTACATTTATAAACAATCCTTTAATGAAAAAATGTGAATAACCTGAATAAATATGAATCTGAAATGTCTTAATATATATCAGTGTAACGGTACCAACATTCTGCCTGTTATTACGTTTTGTGTGTTTGTTGGTCCACTGTGATCTGTAAGGATAAGTACTGTACTGCTGTTATTGTAATCAGATGGATGTATACACTTCATATTCAGTTAGAGTTTATTATTTTTTCCAGAGGTGTCAAATATACGACCCGGGGACCAAAAGCAGCTGCCAAACAGTCCAATCCAGCCCTAAAAGTAATGAGAGTTACAAAATTTTCTCTTGTAGGGTAAAAAAAAGTGAAATTACATGAAAATATTCACATTTATAAACTATCCTTTCACAAAAATGTGAATAACCTGAACAAATATGAACAACCTTAAATCTCTTAATATAAATCAGTGTATTTTTTTTAATTTCTATTATTATTTTTTAGTAGAAATCAGGTATTTTTCAACATTTTCTTGCTGATTATGTAGTTCTTTGAAATTCAAAAGTTATTATATCAAAACAGAGAAAACTGAAGAAAAAGGGACTTTTCCAGAAAAATGTCATTAACTGAACAAACAATGCATCAGATGGGGAAAAAGTTTTTTCTTTTTTCTTTTTTTTTGCAGATTTTCTGATAATTTGATTTCTATTTCCATTCATCTAGCCATAAAATTTACAGACAAAATACAAAAACAAAATTACACTAAATGTATTTGGTAGAAGACTTTGCTCTTTTAACAATTTCCATATTAAATTCCACTTCTTTTACATTACACAGGTGTAAAAATGACGATGACAGTCTATCCGACCCAGACTGCAGTGGGGGCGGAGCTGGTAAAAAAAAAAACGCCTCCTGCTTGTTGTCAGTGAACGGTGGTGCTTAATGTGTATTTGTATAAGTGAATTTAGTGAGGGAGCTGTTTTTGACACAACCCCTGCAGCCCCACTGAGTCCCAGCAGCTGGTAATTACCACGTTAAGAGTGCCAGGCCATGAATAATACAGTGTGGATGCTGCACAATTAAATCAGGTAGCAATCAGTCAATGTTACCAAATAACTACATGCCAGTTCACACCTGGATCAGTGCAATGAATAATATAACATCATCACTCCACCGCCACTGCCGACCCACATCAAAATAGACCACATTAAAACACTGTAACAACAAAGAGGAATTAAGGAGGAGGTTTTCAACAGCTCCGAGGTAACGTGAGCTTCACAGTTTACCCTCGTTCTTGTTACAGTGACTGACAGTTTAATTTGTTTTGTCGTATTTGATCAAATGAAATAAAACAACAGCAGATTTTCATCTACAGCCGAACAAGAACGTTTGGATTTTCTGTGTGGTGTTGATAGAATTTAACTCTCTGGTATCGGCCTCTATGGGTCCTTTAATCACCTAAAGTGCGTAATCTGTGCAGTGGGGTAGTAATGTCAGAATATTTTCAACTTTTTTCCTTTTTTTAATTATTATTATTATTTTTATTTATTTTTTTATTTTTAATTTTAAAATTTTTTAATTATTATTATTATTATTTTTTTTCAACTTTTTTCCTTTTTTTTGTTTTTTCCTTTTTTTTTATTTAATCATGTTATTACTGGTTAAACTCACAGCAGGAAAATTGTCATTTCAGGTAACTGCAGTAATACCAGGAGGGAGTACAAATACTTCAATACTGTACTTGTACTTTGTTGTTTATTCTTTTTTAATTTTTGTTCAATTAAAGCTTATGCTGCTCAATTTTGATTTAATACTTGAATTACTTTCTTTTATTTAACAGGTATTTTGATCATTTTTATTGCATATTTTATTGATTTAAAAATTATTTTAACAAGTGAATCCAACAATGAATGATGAATTGCAGTGGATGGAGACACTTAGATTTTACTGAAAATATCCCTTTTGTTCAGTTTTCTCTGTTTCTGATAAAAATAACCATCAACTTTAATATGAGCTTTTATGAATCAGTGAATTAAATATAAGAAAATACCTGATTTATACAGAAGAAATGCAAAATATAGAGGATAATATGAGAATAAATGGTGATAAATCATGTAAGCAATGCTTAATAGAGATAAAAATTCATTTGGGAACTGCCATAAAAGTGTCATTTTTAAAGGTATAGATGGAAATTCTAAACAATGATGTAAAAAACTATGAACTAATGCAGATTTAGGAGTTCAATAGTTTGAAATATTACCATAAAATTATATTATTTTCAACTAAATACATACATTTTATATAAAAATGTATTATGTATGTTTATTGAACATTAATACAGCACTGACCATTTGGAGTATTATTGACCATGGGCGCAGACCCCAGCTCAGACCCTCCTGTGGATCCATACATGAATAGCAGCTGTCAATCATTGTCAGGGTGGTCCCTCCCCAGCCCAGACGGACCAGGGTGACTAATGTCAGTGCATGTTACTGTCCACCCTCCGCCTCCACTCCCTCTCAGTCACATCAAGCCGACCTGACAGCCCACCGCCACTCACCGAAGGGGGACCACAATGTCACCTTTTTAGATTTTTGGGGGAGGTGGGTGGGACTTGTTGAGGGGACGTGATCGGCTTCCGGCGCCGGGCTCTTTGTCTGTCGGTGATTGACAGCTGGGGTGCCTTCGCTCGGCAGTGAAGAGGTCGTTGGCTGACGAATCCCAGGGTCGGTGGTTGGTGTAACCTTCATCAGTGTCTTCAGATGTCAGGTTGGAACAGGGTGACGTGACAGGTGGCGGCAGCAGTAAACTGGCGTCTACCTGAAACTGCAAAGATGACCATGATACGAGTTTAACCTCAATAGAGTTAATACCATGTATAAACCTTCTAAACCTGATCCAGGAAGGACTAGAACCCAACATGAAACTCAAGAAAACAAAACCAGAACAAAACCCCAGTATTTATGAAAAAATATTACCACTGTCCCTGTATGTCAGCGTCCAGTTCTATCTGGATCAGTCCCCAGTTGAATTTGTGAGGTTGTCAGGTTCTGTCCCTATATTGAGAGTCCTGTGGTCTGATCGCAGGAGATCAATATCCCAATAGACGTGGGTGGTACCTTCACTTGGAGGAGAACTCGACTCATTCAGTCCAAGTCCATATATGACTTCTATCAGTGATCAACAGGAACTAGATTGATCTGTAACCATTTACATGTTATAAACCTCCAAAATATGGACCATTAGAAGGAAAGGAACATTTTTTTTATATCTAAAAATTCATTACTAAAAATTTAAAAAATCTAAATTTCTCAAAACTGAAGAAACTTTGTGGACATTGTCCCAAGGAAGATAGATTTTTTTTTTTTTTTTAATGAATCCAAAAGGTAATTTTGGAGAAGGAGATGTTTGAAGAAACTGCTAATGAAGACAACTTGGGATGGGAAATTGGGCCATTAGTTAAAACTCATTTCTAATATAAACATCTGTGGTCAAATCTTTACTGTTTGGTTGTTTGATCTATTCATAATGAGTAAGAATAATGAAGGTTTATCATGTCATGATCCTAATCTGAGATGTTGTATCACCAAAGCCGGCGTCCCTCAGGGGTCGAGCCACTGACTCCTCTGGTTTAGGATGTGATGAAGGTTTGGACCTGAATGAACATGAACATGGGCTTGAGACCAGAACTAACCTCTAACCTCCAGATCTGCCTCTCTTTTACCTGCCTGTTCATGACGTGCCCACAGTGGAGTTAAATCTTGCACAAATGAATTAAAACACATAAAAATATAGACTTGGTTGAAGCTGAGTGTGTTTATTCCATTCAGCTCAGATCATGAATTGACTGTAGTCACCATTCAAATGCAGATTTGCTTTATTGTGGGCCCATTTTACTACATTTTATTAACACCCTTAGCGTCTCCTGTTCTATCAGCTGTCATCTGTCTACCCGTTTCCTCATTGGTTGATTTGTCATGTGCACAGACGCTGATCGAGCCCAGAAACACGGCATGGATGAGTTTATTTCTGCTAACCCCTGTAACTTCGACCACGCTTCGCTGTTCGAGCTGGTCCAGCGCCTCACGTTGGACCACAGACTCAATGACTCCTACTCCTGCCTGGTACGAAACACGCACGACACCTGCACAAGAGCTTTGGCCTCAGCTTCAGCTTCAGTTTACACACAGGCTTCATACAGTCAGACTCAGAAACAGACTGATTTGGTTTAATATTACTGTTAAAACCTGCCAAATCCTGTGGTACTGATAGTTCTTAATTATTAAGTATTAATACATTATTATCATGTTATTACTGAACTAACACAGTTTGTTTTCTGTAAGTATCTCTACATCCTAAAGTTTTATTCACAAACGCTCATATTTTTACATATACTGTAAAATATCTACAACACAGTGCTCTGACTGTGTCTTTGTCTTTATATGTCTATGGCTATGTTCAGACAGCAGGTCTTTGATTTTTTTTTTTTTTTTTGGTGAAATCTATTTTTTTGGTGTGCTCGTTCATATCACATATTAAATGCGGCTTCTTTCAGTTTTGAAGATGAACTCAATGTGATGCTAAAGTGACCTGCATGCGCAGAAGAGGTCCTGACATGACCACACGGGCACGCACTGTTTACAGAAGTAAATATGTTTTTCCCGCCGCTCCTCCTCCAGGGACGCAGAATTGTGACATTTGTCGCATTTCCATGACATAAAGGTCAGATAAATGTGACCTGGCTGTTCAGACCGACGTTGCATTTTCCAAAATATCAGATACGTATATAGCATCACATATGAAAGTGGTGTAGGTTGGATTTTTAAAAAATTGCATTTGTGCTGTTCAAACTGTCTTTAATTAATTGGATACAGGTCACATGGGCAAAACTATTGGATTTGGGCCACATTTTCCTGCAGTCTGAACGTAGCCAGTGTGTCTCATTGCATCTCATTGTGCGTTTTAGGGCTGGTTCAGTCCAGGTCAGGTGTTTGTGTTGGATGAGTACTGTGCTCGTTATGGTGTCCGCGGTTGCCACCGACACCTGTGTTACCTGAGCGACCTCCTGGAGAGGGCGGAGAACGGCGCCATGATCGACCCCACCCTCCTGCACTACAGCTTTGCCTTCTGTGCCTCCCATGTTCACGGAAACAGGTATGAAACTAGTCTGGTCCGGTCTTGTTCAATCAATTTTGGTCTAGTCCAGTCCGGTCTGATCCAGTCCTTGGTCTTTGACTTAGTAAAATGATTCAATGGTAAGAAAACAAAACAAAAACAAGTAGCAGAGAAGTGAAACAGTAGACGAGCACTGATGGTTCATACAAACCCCTTTACACCATCACTGTCCTGGTCCTGGTCTTTGTTCTGTTCTTGGTTCTGGTCCTAGTCTTTGTTCTGGCCCAGATACTGGTTCTGTGGTTTGCACTTGTAGACCCCATAGTTCTGATTTCTCTAGTAGCTAACAGATGCTAACAGATGCTAATTTTATCTGACTCACCATAAGGTTGTACTTTTATTTTTTTGCATTTATTTTTTTTCACCGACGTTAAAACAGATGAATTCAAGCCCAAACTTGACCCAAACTTTGGACCCAATAAAAATGGTCAGTTACAAACTAGTTTTAGATCAGGTTCTGGTTCTTGTTCTGGTTCTGCCCTCTGCACACCCTTCATGATCCACTTCTGCTTTAGTTTGCCTCTGTTTCCATGTTCTTATTTTCATTTTTTATTGTTTGCATGCTCATATTTTTCTTTTCCCTTCTTCCTTCACCTCTATCACACCTTTGCTTTCTTCACTTTGACACTGTACCGTCCCCCTACCCCCACCCCACCCCCACCCCAGTCAACTTGTGTCCAAGTTGTTAAACTGGCCAATTTCTGAGACCAAACTGGAGCGAGCCCTGTTCCCCTCCCCCCCTGAATCCCCTGCCCAAACCAGGAGAGAACTACGAATCATTGAGTTCATGAAGAAGAAAGACTTCAGGTCTCCATTGTTCACTGGATCCAGAAGGTAAGACCTGGGATCAAAGGTGAAGCCTGCTCTGAAACACCTGGAGGTTCAGAGAAGATTCAGAGGTTTTTATCTAACGGTTCTTTACATTATTAAACTCCTACAGTCTGATCAGGTCGCAGCCTCCTGATGTTAATGTTTCAAGGTTAACGCTCTGTTTTCATGAAGGATCATGTGGTTTAGATAAGAATTAAACCATCGACAGTAGGAAGAGAAGAATCTGGAATCTGTAACAGAAATCTACTGCAGATGTCAGTCCTCCAGGAGGTGGACCGGGTCTGGAGCAGGTCAGGATCCATAATCTTGGATGTTCTCAAGGTTCCGTCACCTTCAGGAGATAATTTTCATTTTCTTTGAAATGAAGGCAATTATTGGAATTTTTCTTCTTCTTCTTTTTCTTTAATAAGTAAAATTTCTGTGATTGCAGCTTCTTAAACTGGATTTTTTTTTTTCTTCTTTTGTGACTTTAAACTGAGAACCTTTGGGTTTTGGACCAACTCTGGGCACGTGAGGGCATCATTTGAACACTTTATCACCACATACTGATATTTTATGAACAAAAAAAGTTAATTGATCAATAGTAATTGGTCATTAAGGCTGTCAATGTTTTATTTAATGCCTACCTGTCTTAAAATTGAGTCCAGAGAAGGCGGTACAACTCTTGTTTCCTGTCAGATCATTTCAATATCAATACGCTGAGAGGGAATTATTGGATATCCTGTCAAACCGTCAAACTCTGCAGCTTTAATCCACAGTGAAACCCGCGGATATCTGCAGTAAACTGGGCTGAACTCAGCAGCAAAAAGACTTTAAACCCAGCTCTGTCCTGGTGTCATCGTCACATTCGTCCTTTTTCTCGTCCGTCCGTGTCTTTATTTTGTCTTTTCTTGGAGCGAGTGTCGTCCATCTGTCCAGGCGGATCAGAAAAGGCCTCAGTCCTCACCCGGTTTGTCAGCAGGATGGAGGGGGACGGCGGACGGATTGATGGACATGTAGATAGATGGATGGGGATGGGGGGGTGGGGGGATGGGACTCGCAGACAGCCCTCTGTGACCTTTGCCCTCAGCGCCGGAGTGGCCCTCGTCTATCTTTGTTACTCTTCATCTGCAGATGGCTGACTGTGATGTTGACAGATTTGATGTCCGAACACATCACAGCAGATTAGAGCCGATGTAAATACTGCAACTTAGAAAACTGGACGCACACTGGGACGGAGACGGAGGTGGAGGTTTCATGGACCATGTGTCACCAAGATGCTAAGAATGGCACTGAACCTCCAGGAAATGACATCACTGATGTGTATGCCACTGCCTGCAAACTGCTCATCTGGGGCTTAAGCCACCCATTTAAAACCCAGTGTTCTGGGTGTAATGTTTTCTGAAAAAGTCAAAATATTACAAGAGTAAAATCGTAATATATTGAGAATAAAGTTATGCCTTTATGAGACTAAAATTGCAATATTTAAAGATAGTTGAGTTAAAAGAGTTGAGATATTTCAGGAAAGAAGCCGAAATATTGTTAGAATAAAGTCACAATTATTAGAAAGTATAGTAAAGAAGAAAAAAAAAAAAAGGCCTTCCAGTGTCCAGGTGAGTATATTATGCAGACTTTGCACTTCATGTTATTAAAGGTCATATTATTTTTCACAATGTGTTTTAGGTCAGAAATCAAAAGTTGCTCATTTTTGTATGATTTTTAAAAATTCTGACCCATCCACCACAATCAGCACATTAAAATATGTTAAATTCCTACACTCACATCCTTCTACCAAGTGAATACAAAATGCACACTGACATATTTTAGCATTTAACATTTGACCTAGCACAAAAAATAATAATGTATATTAACCAGTGTTGGGGTTACTCACTGACAACATTGAATTTTAACAACATTCTGTCTGTTACCAAATGTTTGGTTAACATTATATTTAATGCACATATACAAATAAACTAAGAAATAATATTGTTAAAATTGCACTTATTTTTCTTATAAAATGTAAGTTTTTTGTGAAAGGATAGTTTGTAAATGTATTATTATTTTTTTTTTTATAATTGAATGTTTTTTTGCACTAAAAACAAACAGAACCAGTAAAATAAGAACAGAAAAACTGGTAGTTGTCATTATTAATGGGTTATTCTGTTCTTATTTTACTGGTTCTGATCCCCCTGAGATCATATTGTGCTGAATGTAGAACCTGAACTAATATGCAATAGATGAACAAGGAGAAGTTTTATTTGGGTTCAGATGTTTGTTTCTGCAGTGTTTCTTGCATTCATTCAACAAAGATCCAAAGAGATTCAAAGCTTTTTTTTTTCTTGTGTTCAGTAAATAAACAGGTTTTCCTGTACATTGGAAATCTTACTCCTCCACATTGAATGAACAAGAATTTCAGATTTATAGAACAATATAAAGCAGCGTTTGACTTTCATGACAGTTTTTTTCAAATGTGTCAAACCGTAGTGATAACCTAATTATCACTAATCCATTCATCTTTCTGTGCTTATGCACCTGAATCACTTCCTTCACAGTGAACAACTTTGAAGATGACTCCATCATAAACACAGTCCACTTGTTTACATGACAAACTGAAATGTCACTCCGGCTTTCTGAGTGCTGAACCCAAATGTGGTTTTTACCTTCATCCACCATCTATACTCATTCTGTAAAACAACGCTGGTGGACTATAATTCTAAATTCAATCTGGCTTATTTTTTTTTGCTGGATCTGTGAGAAAGAGCTTTCACATGGTCACCATTTCCACAATGCACTTTCCAAGAAAATTTCCAAAAAGGTTCAAGTGATGTTTGGGTTTGTTATGTAAACAAGCAACCGGTGTTTATGATGGAGTCATCTTTAATGTGTTCATCGTAAGGGAAGTAATTCAGGTGCGTAAACATGAAAAGACTAATGGATTAGTGATAATTAGGCTATCACTGGGGTTGGACATGTTTGAAAAAAATTTTGTGATGGACGTCATACGATGCTTTAACTAGAAAATTAAAACAAACAAAACAAGGTGTCATTTAAGAATGGCATGCAAAGAGAATGAACATACAATATGAACTATAAAAACCTTAAAACTAAATAAAATATAAACTATTTCTAAGTAAATCTATATTTATATAAATGTGCAGTGTATGAGTAATTGTGCAAACTGTCAGAGGTAAATGGTTGGTTAAATGTGCAGAACTGTCAGAGATGAACAGTATGATATATGATATAGAAAAAGAACTACTATCAGTAATAAATGCCATGATCAGTAACAAAAACTATCAGTCAAGTAAAATGATCTATTATTGCACAGTTCTTAGATTCTTTTACTGTGCAATAATACAAATAAAATGTCAATGTAATTGGGTCAGGAGACAGCAATAAATAAAACAGACACTATATATATATGAGATAAAATAAATAACACTATAAAGACTATGGGCCTGATTTACTAAGATTGCAAATCACGGCTCAAATGTGCTTGCTCGGGGTAAAAAATGCAAGTGCTATTGATTTGCAGAGATGTATAAAGTACTGGAGTAGAGGAGTGGAGTAGAAGTACAAGTACTATATCAAAAAACTGACTTGAGTAA
>JAQQZY010000023.1:33964592-33976487 GCA_030068375.1 Ostorhinchus rueppellii | reverse complement strand
TTAAAAAAGTACGACTGTTGGATGGGAGTCACAATAAGCTTGGCGGAGGTCTGCGCTCTCAGAGTGCTTTTCTAGTTGAATATAGTGTGTATATATAAATCTCTTTCCAGCAGCAGCCGTGCAGTGTTTATCCTGGTTTTATTGGTTTCCAGAAGGTTTGGGGTTCAGAGCTGAAGACAGTAGTGTCTTTCTGAACTCTGGTTAATTCTGTCCTAACGACCCTGAATTAAAATGTTCATGTTGATCATCTCTGTCTTTTTGCTTCCAGACCCGACGGCATCGGGACGGTGACAGTGGAGGAGAAGGAGCGATTCGAGGAGATCAAGGAGCGACTACGAGTTCTTCTGGAAAATCAGATCACGCATTTCAGGTCAGCGTCATGTTCAGTGTCGCCGTGACAACACCGGTCCAATTCGAACGCTGATGGACTTTCGTTCTCCACAGGTACTGCTTTCCCTTCGGACGTCCAGAGGGGGCGCTGAAGGCCACACTGTCACTGCTGGAGCGGGTAAGACGTTCATGTCGCCTCCCAAATGGACTGAAACACATCCTCCGACTTTTCGAGCATTAAAATGACACTGATGTGAGCAATGTCAAACATCAACCACCAATGAGACCAGATCACATCAACAATCACCTCCAGTACTAGTCGTTTTTTTTTTTTTATTAAAACTCAAACTTTGCAAATATAACTTGCACATAAATATTAGCCCAATGGAAAATTAACAATTTTGCCAAAATTCTTATTTTTTTGATGAAAAGGTTTTGCACTGGCAAGAGCTGTTTTTTTGGACATAGCAAAATTGGTGTATCACGTAAAACTGAAATGGAACGAGCTTTTTTCGCAACTAGAATCACATTTAAAAAAAAAAAGTGGATGTTGACAGACATTACAACAAAAGAAGAAGGGTTTTGAAAGGAACATGGTGTGGTACATGTGGACACACCAGGAAAATGAATCATTTTTTTATTTAGTACAGCATAGAGGGGTAATATATAATAATGAATGTATCTGTAACTCAACGTGATATTTATGTTCATTACCACGTTTATGGAATGACTTCTCATGTCATCTTCCGATAATAAATAAACAAAACTGATATTATACACTTCTAGTTATTGTAGATCATTCATTTATCAGACTGGGGTAGTTGTTTGTTTACCTGCTTGACTAGTTTCAGGACAGGAAATAGCTGAAACTAGTCAAGCAGGTAAATAAACAACTACCCCAGTCTGATAAATGAATGATCTACAATAACCAGAAGTGGAAGACAGTATGACACTTTACCAGACATTACACACTTCTGCTTTTTTGACATTTAGCAAATATCAATAAAGTTTTGCACAGATGTCCAGAGGAAAAGCCACTACTGATAAATAAGGTTCTAAAAAAGTTTGTATTATTTATAGGTTATTCTGTTCTTATTTTACTGGTATGATCCACTTTAGATCATATTAGTCTGACTGGAACCTCAACTAACGTGAGTTTGACATCTCTGATTGGTTAAAATCTTCAGGGTAATTTTTTAATCCCAGGGGACAGATTGGACCGTTTGGGCAGTTTTGGCCTGCGGGCTGCATGTTTAACACCCCTCCTGTAGAGGTAGTGTAGCCGTTGAAAACAGACGCTAACTGCTCATGACTTGAGAAGAACATGTTCTGTAATCTAACCTCTGTCCACTCGGTGTGTCCGTTCAGGTCCTGATGAAAGACATCGTCACCCCAGTTCCACAGGACGAGGTCAAAGCCGTGATCCGGAAGTGTCTGGAGCAGGCGGCGCTGGTCAACTACCAGCGTCTGTCGGAATACGCCAAACTGGAAGGTACGTCCAGCCCCGTCGCCGCGCCGACGCCAACGGGGGCGGGGTCAGGGTTCAGGTTTGTGTTGGTGTACTGTGGTTGTCTGGATGTGAACGTTAATACGGCAACAGTACGAGTTAAACAGCGTCAGAGTTTTCTGTGTGAGCGTTTCTGAGGCCAATGAAAATGGAATCACTGAAGTTAATTTAATTAACCCTCCGTTATCCGAGCCATAGAGGTGCTTTAATCACCCAGGGTGTTTGTTTTTACCTTTTTGTTTTTCAACAACTTGAGCAATAATAAAAATACTAAATAACTGTCACATTTTTAACCCTTTAAATGTTTGTGATGTAAACAAACCATATGTTAATTCAAAAAAACTTAACATTCTTTCAATATTCTACATAAAAATTGTGTTCCTTAATTTTTTATTTTTTCATCCTGTCATGTCAGTGATTAACCAATATTGGTTAATTTACATTATTTTTTATTTGTTTGAGGTCAAATGTTAAATGTGTCTGTGCATTTTCTACTCACTTGGTAGAAGGCTGTTAGTGTAGGAATTTAACATTGTTTATAATGTGATGATTTTAATGGATGGGTCAGAATTTTAAAAATCCTACAAAAATGACCAACTTTTGAATTCTAACCTAAAACCTATTATGAAAAAAATATGACCTTTAATAGCATGAAGCGCAAAGGGTACATAATGTAGTCACCCTGATACCGGAGGGTTAAAGCATGTAGAGGGCTGCAGAAATCAGATGACAGAAATAAGGTGGTGGTTATGTCTTTGTACCTTTATCATGAATTTTGAGGTCTTTTATTTGTTTAAAAGGCCATTTTCTTATTTTCTAATGTGGCTAAATGAGTATTAGGGACATAAACCATCAACATACTGAACACAAAAACCTTTTTCTTTGCAAAGATTACTTACTGTAATAACTTTATTGTTTAATGGAAAAACATATGGTTTGTTGAAGGAACAACAGTGATGCTAACCTCCATACGTCAGCCCTGCAATGCTCTATTAAATATTAAACAACCACAGAATGAGGCAACAGTCACGGTAACTGGAATAAAACAGTCAAATTAAGGATGGTAACAGTATGATTTATGTGAAAATGCATTTATTTCACTCAGACTGTCTTATCAGTATTGTATGTGCTGAACATAATATCACAGGTTTGTCAAACTCCTGTTAATTCAGGTTCCACATTCAGACCAATATGATCTGAAGTGGATCAAACTAGTAGAATAGAATAGAATAGAATAGAATAGAATAGAATAGAATAGAATAACCTATAAGTAATGACAAATACAAACTTCTCTGTTTTAGAGTGAAAAAGGTAGTTTCATTATGAAAATATTTACATTGATAAATTACCCTTTAAAGAAATGTAAATAACATGAACAACCAGAAATTTGTAAAGAAAAATAAGTGCAATTTTAACAATATTCTGCCTCAGTTTATCATTTCCACATGTATATTATAACTTACAGATCACAGTGGATCCACAAATACACAAAACATTTAATAACAGACTGAATATTGGTACAAATGCACTTACTTCCCTTTAGACATTTCAGGTTGTTCATATTTGTTCAGGGTATTTACATTTTTTGTGAAAGGATTCTTTATAAATTTTACTTTTTAAAAACTAAAACAGAGAGAAAAATGTGCAGTTGTCATTATTTATAGGTTATTATGACAGAATTTTATTGAATTTAGAACCTGAGCTAAAATGAGTTTCACATCATTTCTTGTTAATATCCGAAGTGTATTTTTTATATTTCACTAACTCTTTCCATAGGAGGGATCAAGTTGTCTTGGGGGCTGGTTTTGGCTCTCAGGCCCTGTGTTTGACCCCCCTGTAATATCAGAATACTTTTGTTGTTTCTATGTGAAAGAATGAGACTCTAACTCTTCCGTTTTCCTTCACAGCTGCAGATAAAGCCTCTGGTTTCTCTTACCGTTGTTGGCGTTTTATGGGTTTTCGGTGATAAATGTGTGCTTTGCTTTACCTTCAGCTGTTGATCAGAAACATGTAGAGGAAGTAAAAATGCATTCAATTCTCCACCAACCTCTGACTTCAACCTCAGCTTCTCTGGTCCTCCTCCTCTTCCTCCTCTTCCTCCTCTTCCTCCTTCTCCTCCTTCTCCTCCTCAGTGACCTCCATTCTCCACTCCTTTCTTCTCCTTGTTCATTGGCTTTCGCTGCCTCACATCAGCTGATCTTTGGAAACAGGAAGGCCAATGAACGAGCCATGGAGATGCTGCCTCTGGTGGCAGTTCAGTGTTTTTGACTTTCCCTGTTGCATGGACCACATTTTCTTTAATAGGCATCACAGACGATTCTGCAAACATTACATCTGGTTTTTGCTGCGGAGAACTAAACCTTTTACGGAATGTCCAATTACTCTGCACCTTGACACTCCTTTTCTAAATTCATGAAGGACACGCACATTTTGGGAAATTTGCTCGAGTCAAGAGGATCTATAGGAATGTTCAGACCGGTCATGGGAGTCTGGTAGAAGACCTCCAAGAAGTTGTTGTCATCGTCACTGTCTTTATCACTGACTTCTTCTTCACCTAAGTCGTCGCCTACGCCGTCGCCTACATTGTCGCCTAAGTTGATTGATTCACATTGAACAGGACGCTGATGTACAGGAACATTTGAACTAGTTTTTACATCCATATAGACAGTAGGAGTCATGAAGTGACTTAATAATGCTGATGACACACACAGAAAGGAAAGGCAGGTGTAAATGTTAATCTTTTACTCTGATTCAGTCTAAGTCTATCTCAATATATATGTATATACTGAGTGTGTGTGTGTGTGTATATATATATATATATATATATATATTTTTTTTTTTTTTTTGTTTTGTTTTCCCAAGTCTAATGCATGCATGTTGGGTGGATAGTTCCATGAATCACCATGAAGGTAAAGATCAATAAAATTTTAACACTAATATCATTTGCTGTTTAGGTTTGTTTGATCGGTAACCTGCTTCAATTAGACTTTTGTAGGTTATGTTTTTGAATTCAACATTCACTTTCGTTCGTTATGTCATGCATCTTCTTTGCTCCAACCTGTTTCCCAACAGAGTCACTTCTGGCTCCATAAAACCAAGATGATAACAGTTGAAGACGAGCATAAACCAGTGGGTGACCAGTGGACCCAAAGCTATGAACTTTGATGTACAGTAAAGATAAGGCTCAGGGATGTATGTATTTCTACTGTCAACGCCAGAGCAGGTTTTACAGCACATTTCCCAAAATGTTGAGTTTCATTCAACATTTAGCTTCTTCAACCGGTCAGTTATGGACGATGTCTGTAAAGAAACCATCCCCTCCCTGAAGACACTAAGGAGGATGAGCCTTAGTATCTCAGCTGTGATTTGTTGATTCCTAAACCTTCCTGACCAATGGGCAAAGGCTCTGACACTTCAGATTGAAATGCTTCAACGAATGGTTAATCCAACGTCGACCCTAAAGCCCAGACTCTCACTCATGGATCCATCAAACCCCCCATCCCTGTTCTGCTGCCGTAAAAACCCTCACCAAGCTCAAACAGAACCAGAACCAGGGAACATGACCTCTGAGGTTGGACTGATATGATGTTTTATTTTCTTCGGTTTGTCAGTAAAATGAGATGTGGGTCCGTCAGCATCAGAAGTTTGAGGATCTGATGCAGACACCAGTGAATTGACGACCAAAGGTGCTTTATGGATTATTTTTAATGTGAAGTGATTAAAGTCACAACTGACGATGTTTACTTATGACAAGTAAAAATGATCACAAAAATACTCCCAAACTATAAATAATCTCAACCTTTCTGAACCAAAAACACATGTTTGATCAGTCATTGAAGGATTGGGTTCTTCAGGATGTGGAAAGTGGATTTAAGTCCATGACTGCAGTCAATGTCCCCACATGAAGCTTATTCTGTACATAAGTTGGTCTCCGTTACATTGTGGACCTGGTATCTCAGGAACAGTTTGACAAAATGTCTTAAAATGTGACATCAAAGTTGACTTGGGCTCAACAATTTGGTGGCCAAAGGTCACCCAATAAAAGTTTAGGTTATTGATTTTGAGCAACTCATTTGCAATGAAAGGCCTGTGGTTTTATTCTGTGTTAAAGGACATTCTTGTATCTCTTAATTTAGAGCTATCACTTCATTTAACTAGACCATAAAACCTCTGATATTCTGTCACCAAAAGCATCAAAAACTGTAAAACCCTTAAAAGAGATTGATGTGAAATACATTTTTGGTTCAGAAATGTTGACATTGACTTGATATGAACTGTATCTAGGTTGATGGAGGATAGTTCCATTTTTTTATTTCAATATTACCAATAGAAAAGCTATAAATGAAAGATGAATAAATCCTCTTAACATCCACCAGGTAACACTGGAGACATGTTGAAATGTATGCAATTCAGGTTCTGTTTTAACCAACATTTAAAGACAAAAACAAGATTATTTTCCCCTTAAAATGAAGTTGAACACCTTGTTCTGGCCTTTTATATCTGCTGTTGATAAACATTGCTGATTCTTAGGGTTCCATGAAAACGCTGTTAGTTCTTCTGTTCTTGAATCTTAACTCATCCAAACTTTAGGTTAGTTGATGGTACATATTGCACCTTTGGCCCAATACTTTGACCCATCTGGTCAATTGATTGATGAACATACAAATGCGATGTGAAGAAAACGTCATATTGGTCGAACCCTGATAAACTCTGACCCCGCCCTCTCGCATGCCTCGGTATCCTCCCTCTTTCTCTGTAGGGAAAAAGAGAGAGATGTATGAGCATCCTGTCTTCTGCTTGGCGTCTCAAGTGATGGATTTAACCATTCGTGAGTACCTTCTCATTCCCCACCTCTGCACCTGTTGAACCTCCTCCAACCAGCATGAACCGCCACCTCGACCAGCTCGCCCTCACATCCCTCCAGTCGTTTGCTGTGTTTGGATCTGTGGTTTCAGTCTGCGACGTCCTGGTGTTGGCTCTGTCTTTCCGACTGTTTTCTGTCTGTCTGCGACTTGAATGCATTTTTACTTTGCTTGTGTGTAAATCCTCCTCAGTGTTTAGGATCATGTTTTGTGATTTTAGTCAAAGACGTCGACAAACTGCACTGGTTTTAAGGGAAACTCATTCAGGTGTGAGTGCTTTGGATTCAGGTGAGGAAATCGAGGATGCAGATTCCGGACGCAAACGTGACTTTGACCTGGTTTTCAGATTTCCACTTGGTCACGCCGAGGACACTCACCTTTTCTGTTGTGCTTGTTGTTCTTACTTGGAACTGACTTCTACAGTTTATTAAATGTTCCGTCTCTTCTCTCTCCTTCTACCTTAAACATTCCTTATTTCTCTTACCTCTTCTCCGTCCTTGCAACCTTTATTTTTATATCCTTTAACTCTCACTTAGTGGAGAATAAAAACCTGACGGATCCAGGTGACGTTGTACTGTATATCTAACATCTGCTACGAGCTCATGTTTAACCAGAAAACATCCAGTCCTCCCTTAAACCATCCCACCACAGACCCCGTCACAACCTCCTTGATACGTTCCTGAACGAGGTCAAAGCGACATTGCAGGAAATGTTCCAGGAGCGTTGTGTTAGCATTGGTGTGATTCCCACCCGGACGTGTTTTTCACTGCTCACACAGAAGTTAGATGTATTCAACCAGCAAAAATGTCTGCAACTTCAAGCAGGCGTTACAGTATTTTGGCAAAAAGACAAGCACTTGAAGATGTTTTCCTTCATTAATTCAGATTCTCTTTGACCTGGCCTTGTCAACATGTTCCTGAATTGGAATATTTTTCGTGGAACAACCAAAAAAGGCCTTCAAACTTCAAATGTTAGTCCTATTTTTGCTTCAGGACAAATGATAAGAAGCAGTGAGATGATGACAAACGGACACTTTTCAGATCATTCACACATTACCAGTGAAAATCACTTTTGCTGATGAGTACCCCAACATCCACGCATGGTAGAAAACACTGTGTGCATGCAGGTGACATTCCATGCATTTAACCTATTGCTTTGTCTTTAACAAAGCCACTAAAAGTCATGGGTTTAAGGTCACGATGTGTGGAATATTTGTGAACAATTCAAGTCAGAAAATCACTTTCTGTTGTTGTGTTTGATGAACTGAAGCTCAATGTAAATTCTACACAGAGTGGCTTTAAAACATCAGCATTTCATTTCCAAAAGACCTTAGATCACATCAGGGTCTGATGGAAAATCATGGTAGACCTTCTAAACTATGTGCTGAACAACCAACAAAACATGAACTTATCTCTAAAATAGTTTGCTAGAGTACTACCATCGATCAAAAACTCAGCAGGGTCACTCACGCATTCTGAGCTGATGCAAAACTGACTGGAAACTGAAGTCAGCAAGTTCCATTTCAGAAGTGTCTGTCACAGTCACAGAGTTTGTCCCAAGCCTTGACATACAGAATGACCCGGACCAACAAAAGCAGAACTGAAGGTCCATTCTGAGGATGCACTCAGGCGTGTTGGCATGACTTAAACTCCAGTAGAGAATCTCCCATCAGCCCACTGTCTCTAAACCATCACAGAGCTGGAGGAGACCTGCTCATGTATGACAGTGTTTCATCGTCAGTCAGATAATACGAACTGGACCATAAACACAGACACTGATGTTCTCAAAACTGCACTTACGCCATTTGGCTAAAGGCCTGTTCGACAAGTCTAACCAATTTAACAAATACTAGAGCATCAAACAGTACAGAAACAAAACCAGCCTTTAAAGGGGGTTTAGTTGATGCCCCTAGTAGGATAGTCATCATATAAACACAAATGTGTCGCAAACAGTTAATACAACTTAACCCTTAATAAATTCTGTAGAACTGTTAACCCTGTAGGACCAAAGATTAAGAGTTGGATCTCAGCCTTGTAAACTTTTAGCAATTATTTAATTTTTTCAATAAACTGCTTTATTAAGTCTGAACCCATACGTCACACATGCAAATCCTTTTTATTTGTAGGTGTTTGTTCATTTTTAATTGATGAACACAATAAGTTCTGTGCCGCATTGAGGTGTTCGACTCTTGCAGGATACTTCTACTTCATTGCCCTCTGAGACTAAATAATGTTTAATTGCATATGATGCAGATGCTCCGTTCTAAAATTGTAGGACTGATGTAAACTCCAGTCACATCAGATCTCAGGTGTTCCTCCATCTGGGTTCGTAGCGGTTCATTGCGGGTCCTCATTTGGATGTGTAAGTCTGATCCTGCAGAGATCAGTGTGACATACCCACTGCATTACTGCATGATGAGTGTTCGGTGTCGACATGTCGTTTACATCCCTCATCACGCCCATGATCATCTGGATGAACATTCACTCCAGCCCGGGTCATCATGGGGTCATGGGGTCACGGCTGATCCCACTAACACTATGCACCAACCAATAAATGGACAGTAACTAGAGCTGGGTAACGTATCAAACATCTGACCCGACAAAAAAACCCCAAAACAGCCTGTTATGTAGTTCTGATTAAAACCTGGAACATCTCAGTGTTTTCCTGAGTCCTACTGAGGTCTGATACCCAGCCCTAATTATGACACATGATATTTTATGCCAATGTTTGTTATATGACCCTGAGATTGTTCCAGTGATTTAGGCCGAACCTTTAGACTCGACTAAGGACGCGACAGCTTTATCCAGGATTTGTGAGTGACTTCATCCTTTAGCTTCAGTTGTTGGAATGAGCAGGATAATGTGCATGTTGAACAGTGTTAGTCAGAGCAGACGACACCTTTGGACATGACAGGTAGTTCATAGGCTGCATGTAACCGTAGCAACACCAGCCGTTTGTTGGAGACAGGAAACTGCAGATACTGATCAGACTGGACAGAAAGGAGCTGCACTCGCTGACGTTTGTACCTTTGTGCTTCAGAGAATGTAGGCCGGTTAGTCACCCCCGCCAAAAAACTGGAAGACACCATCCGTCTGGCGGAGCTGGTCATCGAGGTCCTTCAGCAGAACGAGGAGCATCACGCCGAGGTCAGTCCTGGTCTGCAGGTTCCATCTGGATCCTACAGGTCTTTAACCCTTTGGTATCCTGCCTATAGAGGCCCTTCCTAACACCAACAGTGCACAATCTGTGCAATACGTATAGTAATGTCAGAAGGGTTTTCATACCTTTTTAATATAAATTTTTTTGTGTTTCATAAACCAAATACTCAATAACTGTCATATTTTGTACCTTTTAAATGCTGTAATTGTAACGTAAACAAACCTTATTTTTGATGTAAAAAAAGAACAACACAAAAAGCTTTTTTTTTTTCAATATTCTACATAAAATTTGGATTAGTGTTTTTTTTTCATCCTTGCATATGTCAATGATTAATACCAACATTGGTTAACATACATTATATATATATATATTTATTTATTTATTTATTTATTTATTTATTTATTTTTTACGAGGTCAAATGTTAAATGCTAAATGTGTCGGTGTGCATTTTGTTCTCACTTGGTGGAAGGGTGTTAGTGTAGGAATTTAATATGTTTTACAATGTAATAATTTTAGTGGAGGGGTCAGAATTTACGAATTAACTTGAATTCTGATGTAAAATAATATGACCTTTTATAACATTAATCACAAAGTTTGCATAACGTGCTCACACGGATACCGGAAGGTTAAGATCAAAACTTCCATTTTCATATCCCTATATCTCCTATATCAACTTTTGAATTGAAATACAAGTTGTGAACACCCCCCCCCATACACACACACACACACGGACCACTTGTCCCATCCACCTCATAGTAGTGACTCTTGATGAAAGCAGTGACAATTTTTTTTAATTCTGACCTACAATAATTTGACCTTTTTATAGCATAAAGTTCAGTGTGCATAATCTGCTCACCTGGATACCAGAGGGTTAATAGTCATATGCCATGTCCACACTAACACAGATATTTTTCTAAACTAGATTCATCTCTTCATTTTTTCAACAAGACATTCATTTTCCAAAATATCTCTTTTCTTCTATTTTCTACAAACCGTGGTTTATGTTGATGTTGGATTGAGCGCGTGCAGAAGCTTCAGCCAGTCATGAATTTTATCAAAATAGATTTTACCACCGCATCAGATCTACTAACACATTTTAATGTATCTGTGTTGGTTTTCAGGGTTAAATAGTCATACACCCAGTATTTATTTCTCAATCTATTTTCTTCACATACAATAACAAAATATGTTTTAATGTGTTGTTAAGATTAAAGTCACTATTTAGTTTGACCTCTGACCCCTTGACCAGAAGCACAAACAAAAACATCTGACAGGAGTTGAATCAAACCTGGAATAAGTTAATGGGGGGAAAAAACAAAACTGTTGTTTGATCATTTCTGTCTGCTCTCCAAAACAAACAATTAAAATTTAAAACAAAAAAACAAGTGTAAAAGAAAATATCCAGATTAGTTTGGACATGGCATTGAGCTTTTATTCACAAGCTGTTCATTGCATCTTTTATTTTCTTTATTTTTTTAAAGTATAAATCATGATTTTTACTTGATTCAGACGTTACAAAGGTTTAACACAACATCCATTGTTTTCTGGAAAATTTAAACGTTAAACTACATTTAGGATTAAACATTCTGAACCGGAATCAGAGCAGTGGAAATGTGTCCTTAACAAGGACCTAATGGACATAAAATAAAACACACTGAATGATTACTGTCATTATAGAGTTAGAGAGTTCTCATTATTTGGCTTCATTCTTCTATTACCTGTATTTAACCCTAACGTGGGTGACCTTTGACCCATTGGTTGTTAAGTTAACCCTCAAAGACCCAAACATTCATTACTGATTAAAAGCACCTACTGATCTAAACTGTTTAATACCTGTTGGTCCAGTAATCCTATTAGTACATGTAAATAATTAATGGAAAATACAATTATTCATCTTTTCATGGTCATCAGATATGACCCATTTGTACATTCAGAGGCTCCATAGTTACCGTGGAAACAGCGTCATCTTCTCCAACATTGATTCACCAGTAAAACCCATGGAGTTGGATCAATGACAGTGGATGGACACACTGGGTT
>JAQQZY010000023.1:33945695-33962159 GCA_030068375.1 Ostorhinchus rueppellii | reverse complement strand
AAGGTTGATTTAGGTTCATGTGTCTGTTTTACAGCATTTATTGGCTTTTTTAAGTTTATGTATTTATTTTTTTTTAATCAATTTGACACCATTAGTCAAACCTGTAGACCGAACCTGACTGTCACTGTGAAGTTATAATTGTATTACAAGTGGTGAGGACTTGACTTTGCTCTTTCAAAGTAAAAGCATGTTCTAGGGTGAATGAAAACCATACAGTGAACGTACACCCTTCATAACCCTCACCTTGTAGACCCCTGCAATTGCAATTCTGCACTGCTTCAATATATGCTTACTCTAAAACACTGACAGTGCTAGTATTTGACACTACACACTAGTGTTGTGAAATTTCAACACTGAGCTTTGTTGAGTAGTACTAAAATTTTACTACTGAGACAGTTGGCCCAACTTAAGCACTTAACACTTTCAAAAGTGTTCTTTTGACACTGTGTGGAGTGGACCAATATAGACACTTTTAAAAGTGTTGAATTTAAGTCTCACAGTGTTTAATTTGCACTGCTGATTTTGCTGTGTATGTAAATCTATATGCAGATCTACCCAGGGCATAGAGATGTAGTGTCTGTGAAGGAATCAGATAATGGATGTTTTGTCAGTGAAATGAGGGCTCTGTCTACAACTAGACAGAGCGTGAACACAGACTATCACACAGGATCAAAATGACTAGAAAAAAACAAAAATATAAAGAAGAACATGGACACAGAATGATCTACACAAACTAAAATGGATGAACACATGGAAAACAGTGGAAAGTTTATTTCTATAATCTCATAAAGATTCATTATGAACATTTACATTTGTTTTATAATAAATATAAAAATTCAAGTCTTTTTTTATTTTTTACTATAACACACTCTTTTAAGCATTTATTAAATATAATTATGATAATTATTGGGCAGATATTGAAAGTTAAGTTCTTCATGAAAAATAGTGTAAAAGAATTGGCATAAGACATTCACAAAAGACATTTTATGACTCTTTTATTGCAAAAACAACATAAATAAATCTTTGATCTTTAAAGAGTTAAATATGTAGGAATTACAACCACTTCCACCCTAGTCTGTCCATTTTCAGAGGCTCAGAAGTAACTGAACGAAGTCAGATCATTATACATATGACCGTTTTTAATCGTTTGTCTGAACCTGTGGACATCACCAGATGCTGAGTTTCATCCTGCAAATGTTTCTCCAGGTGTTTTTAGTCCAGACACCTTCAGCTGGTGTTTGTGGGTCCAAATACTCCTGAACACAACTACATGTTCATGGAGACAATTGTACAATTCGTTGGTTGGACCTTGTTACGTCCAACCTTTGCAGTATTTTCACTAAAAATGCATAGATTAAAGAATTATTTTTTAATATCTGGAGCTGAACGAGATTCTTCATCCACCATCGGGATCAGTTTGGTCCATTGAGGAGAAGGACACAGGAGTTGTATTCATGGTCTTGATTATTTAGGTAATTTTTCTGCTTTTCTACTCATTTTACTGCTTTAATTTCAGTTTACGAGGGTTTATATTTCTCAGTTTTTTAGCACTCATGTCCAAACAGCTGCCCTTGTGTGAATAATGTCCTATTTTGAGTGAATTAACTAAAGGTGTGTAGGTTTTATGAATGAAACACAAACAGAGCCAACGATAATGCAATATTTGAGTTTAACCTCTTGAAGTAAAGCTGAAAGTCCAAACTTCAACCCTGTCCTGATGCAAAGTTTGTGTCCAAATACTTGTGGGCCTGAGGGTCCATTTCTGCTGCTCTTTGTGCTTTTTTATTACAATGTTCTCCCTTCCTGTTCAGACCAAATCCACATTGACTTATTCCTTCTCTGCTTTTTATTTCAATGGTTTATGTGGTTTTCGGGGGAATGTTTGAACAGGGAAAAGAGGTATGTGATTGTTTAAGTGATGCTAGTCCCATCTCCTTCCCCTTCCTAACCTACTGTAAGTCCTGTGCATGTCCTGAAACAAACCACTGTTGTTTTATAGGATCATTGTTGCTTCCCGATCCCAACCACAAATGTTCCATCCATGTGCGTAAATGTGGCCACTTCCTGTCACTGGCATTTCAGACTCGTTTTGTGAAATTTAAATGAAGTATTGTCTTGAGTTTTAGAGAAGTTTCACCTGTTTTTTTTTGGGTTTTTTTGTTAAATTAATTAATCCTTTTATTCGTTTTAAGTTTTATACTTCTAGTGTTAACTGTCAGTTTCCAAAGACGCAGTTTCTACTGTTTCACTCAATTTGTATGATTTTAATAATTTTTTAATTAATGTGTCCTAAAATCTAAAAATAAATAAATCATCCAAAATGTTTCAAAATAAAATCTGCTGGAATGTACTTCGGAAGAACTGCTATCATTATGATTGGGGGAAGACATTTCAGTTAGAGTTTAAATGAATTTAGCTTTAGTTAGTGTAAAAAAAAAAAGGGCTTGAACACCTGCTAATTCAGTAAAATATTCTCCTTTTGCTTGTTAAATAAACACTCAGTGAAGCTAATGTCTTAACATTAACCAGAGTAAATATTTCAAATGAATTAAAGCATAAGATATCATTATTTTATGTAAGTCACAGAAAATTGCCCGGAGATACTGGAAACAGGAAGTAGCCATGTTTTTTCACAGATACGTAGAATAAGTAGATTCTGGTTGAGCTCTGGGTGTGACAATCATTAATCCTCTCCTTTTCAACAATGACCCAGAATCCCTTTCAGTTTGTGGTCATCGCTAATCCAGTGCTTGTGACGGTGCTTGTTAGCGTCTAAGCTAGCACCCATTTTGCCGCCATGGTGATGAGGAACTGCGACAAGCACTTCGACACTGTGTTTGACTTGTTGAACTCATTTAACGGAGTGAGAAAACACGGTGACAGTTGTGAAAAGTATCACCCTGTGCCCTGTTTTGTCAGATTTTACCCAAATCATCCATGACTTCTGGTTTACACAGATCAGCCAGAACATTCTGACGCTGACAAGGGAAGTTATGATGGTGATGATTATCTCATTGCCATGGTTTCTGTTCATAGGTGGGACCTATTAGACCATGCGTGAGTTGTTAATTCTCAAAGTTGATGTTTTGGAAGAAGAAAAATGTGCAGCAGGTGCAATAAGAATCACTAGTAATGGTGATGACTAGGTCCGAGCATCACCAAAACATCAGGTTTTATTGGATGGTCCTGGTACCCACAGTGGTCTAAGGAAGGAGAACCAGACCTCAGTCCAATCCAGCATCTGGAAGATATGCTGGACAAACAACTCCAACACTTGAAGACTAAACCTTGTACCTTACAGGACCTAGTGGAGCTGCTGATGATGTACTAGTACCAGATACCACAGTGTCCCCTCAGTGGAGCCCAGGCCTCAGCTCATACCTGTTTTGACATTAAAAGGTGGACCTATACACTGTCAGGAAGGTGGTGGCGGTGTTATGTTCCTGGTAGAGCTCATCATTTTGGCTGAAAGACCACATGATGATCTTGAGGTACTGTCACAGTCCAACGATCTGAATCGCTTTTTTGGGGTTTTTGTTGTAACCACTAACCATTTACTGTGTAGATCCACCAGCTGTGACCCAAGACCTGGACCCACCAGACCTCTGCAGGTGGGCTGTGGTCTCTGTCTTCAAGTTGTTAGCAGCAGAAGCTCTTTATTTCTATTTATTTCTTTCATTTACCTTTATTTAATCAGGGAAATAACTGAGATCAACATCTCATTTGCAAAAGTGACCTGGCCAAGAGGTCAGCAACATACGTCACAATAATAAATATGAGTTAAATGACAGATTTCAGGCAATAAATTAAAATAATCATAGTTTAGAAGATTGTAAACTGTTTGATTTCTTATTAGTAGTATTGCTACTAATTAGACAGCACAGGTACGAAGGAACCAGACCAAGTGGAGCCTTTTAAAACAGAATCATCTGATGGGTCTGATGTCATAAACTCAAAGGAGGCCAGCCAGCTTTGGCAAACAGATCACAATGATCATGTAGGTGAAAACATCCTGGAACAAACCTCAACACAGTGATAAACAGTGTTCAAAGATTGTGGGCCTTCGGTTGAAGCACCCAAGTACCCGTAAAGAGGCTTTAAGTCCTGGAAGTTCAGTGGGAGGGATTGGACTCCACAGATATTCCACAGATACTGGTTTGGACCAAGACCTGGTTGTCCTTATTTAGACCACTTTAAGTAGGTTTGGAACATCCTTCAGACCTGCCTTCAACACATGAGCTTCTTCAACATCTGCGAGGACTAAATGTTCACGTTCTGTGTAATCGAAGCCCTGGTACTGAGATAAGCAGCATCTTCACCTTTAACCTGTCAGCGTCCTGGTGTTTTGTTTGATCAGTGAAGTAAGAATCTGCTCAGTTGTGTTTCCATGTATTGTTACTGACCTCAGTCAATCAGCTTGAGGAAGGTTGTCAAACTTCCTTCTCCTGTACAGAATCCATCCCGCTCCATTGGATCCTGAATGCAGATAATGGAGTAAATGCGAGGCATGCTCAGTGTGATCACATGATCACCTCCTCTGCATTTCAGTCAAGCGCATAAACCACTGCTCAGAGCATTCGAGCACGAGTCGACCACGTTAACCAGCATTAGACTCAACTGGTAAAAAGTGCCTCAGGTTTGGTCAGATCGCACCGTGAACACTAACGGTTGGCGTCATTGGAGGACCCATCAGTTTGAATGAAGGTGGAGCTGATGCTGGTTACTGCTCATCCCTTTTACAAAGCCCTGGTGTGTGTCACTGATGTGATTAATGTCACATTTTCAAGACTTTTACACCAATTCTTATCACAACAAGTGCTGAATTTATTATTCCTGCTAACAGTAGTCAGAGCTGCTGAAGCAAAGATGGCAACTGGAGATTTATTATGGTTTTATCATGAATAAATGTAACAACTGAGAAAATGATTATGGTTGAGGTAAAAGCAATCCAATAATTAAATTCTGTATTATTTTTCCATTAATGTAACATCTGTTTGGATCATAGATCTGATTCAATTTGGTCTAGTTTCTGTTGTATGTTAGTTTAAAAAAGTAAAAGTCTAAAGTCTCTTGTTTTCAGAAGAGCTAAACCAGTCCAGCTGAGTTGAGAACAACCACCAAGAATAATGACCTGGACAAATGAGAACCTACACAGACATAAAAGTCTGAATATGTTTTAAGAACATTCCCAAACCTTTTCAGCTCAAAAACAAAAACAAGCATTTTCATTGTCTCCTCAAGACCTAGATTTACAAAGAAATCTCCTGAACATCCAGAAAATCTACATTTACTGCCTCTTCCCTCATCAACATAATGTTGAATTACATGCATGTTTTCATTTTATTAAATATTTTACGTAGTTTTTATCACCATAACTGTAACAGTATATCTCAGTGTTAAAGCAAATGAGATAACCGACTGTGTACAATGTAAAAATAAAATTCCTCCGATGTTTTATTGGATGGACATATACCCATCAGAGACCTGAGTGTTGATCCTATGGAGTTAATAACCACCTGTTTTTCACCGTTGCCATCTTTGTTTTGTTCGTATGAAGCTAATTAAAGCTGAATGATCTGATGCTGCGTTGCTGTTAACAACACACTGAACATCTCGATTTCTCTGCGTTGAGTCTAATCCCTCATTAAAGTCTGTGTTAAAGTGATGATCACATGAGAGACACACACTGTGTTTACTTTCTTGCCAACTATCCAACGCTCGGCGCTCCCATGGCCAGTGCATGACCCCTCCCACCGCCACCGTGGGCTCATGGGTACATTCACATTACAGTGTTGACAGCTTGATGTGAATGAGCAAACACCAGGGATCCCCAGGGTTCCTCTTACCGACCACAGCATGAAGGAGGCGAGTGTTTTTGATGTGCATGAGAGGATCTGGGCCTGGTAACAGTCACCGCTCTGCGTCTGTACGATGGTGGCGATGCGAGCGGCGTGCGGCTTGTATCCTCCTGCGTCTGATTGGCTGGCTGAAGGAGCTGTGGGTGAGTGTTTAAGGAGCTCCCTGCCAAGCCTGTTAAGGAGCTGCTGCTGTTTCCTCTGTGGGCCAACAGAAAAGCCTGTGATTTTTCCTTTCTTTCTTTTTTTTTTTTTCGTGCCTAAGCGCTGTTTTTTCTGCTTCCACTTGTGAAGAATCCTTCCCCGGAGATCCTGCGGTGAAGTCGTTAAAGCAACAACTTGATTTCATATGGTGGAAAGTGAGAGAGCAGAGCTGAGAGCATTTTCAAGAGTAAATGAGATTCAAACCCTCGACTGTAGAGTCATTAACCCTCAGAGTTTCTCAGTTCTCTCTCAGTTGACTGTTTGTAAAAGTCACGTTTTTAACCAAGTTTTATTCCAGTTTCATGAACATGGTTGATATGAGTCACGTACTGCAGTTTGGTCCCGTTTACATGTACACTAATTCTCTGATCATTATCCGATTTCTAGAGTCCTCAGATTATTATTAGTGATCATAAATTTGTGTTGGGATCCCTCAGGGCACTATTTTAGGCCCCATCATTTATATGTTTTTATGTATTTTTAGATATGGGTCTACAGATGGACACTGATGACACTGACCCTGTTTACATTCACACTAATACTCTGATCAGTATGTAATTTGTGGAGTTGTTAGATTTTTATTGATCATGTAAACAATATAATTGGATCTGCTTGATCAGATAACAGCAGTAATCTGATTGTAATAAATCAGATTAACTCACCTGAATTTGTTCCCAATACTCCCATGCAGGGCCGTTGACAGCTTTGGCTGGGCCCGGGACAAAATAATCTGAGTGGGCCCACACATTTTAAAATTAAACAGAATAATTAATCGTATCTTCATGAAGGACCAGTTCTGGGGACCCCCCATGTCTGTGCCCTGGACAACATACCCGTTTGTCCCCCCCTGTCGAGGGCCTTGCTCCCATGTCTTCATGCATGTATACAGGTTAATCTGATTTATTTAGTTGGTTACATCTGGAAATGTGGAAAAACAATTAAAATTGTTGGAAATAAAATTTATGAAGACAATAACAGGAAGTTATATTCTACTTCACCATATTCATACGAACGCTAAAATAAATCCAATAATGGACTGAAACATCTAAGCCAAGGTTTATGGATTATCGTATTTCTTAAGTGCATATAAATGCATCAGATTTGATTATTACAATGACCTGAATGTAACCATTACCGGATTTGATTTATTATTTATTTTATTTAATGTTTATTTAAGCAGGAAGTCCCTGGAGATAAAATGTCTTTTTCGAGGGAGAAAACAGTCTCACTGACTGATCAATTATAATCTCAGATGAAACTATTGGTTGGCTTCATTTCATAATTTAGTCATTTTATTTGTTCTTTGGGATAATGTCTACAAAGTTTGATCACAGTTTTGAGAAATTCAGATTTTTGAATTTCTGACAAATTTTCTGAAATATTAAAAATGTTCCTTTCCTTCTAATGGTCCATATTTAAATTGTTTATAACATTTAAGTAGTTACAGATATCAATCTAATTCTTATTGATCACTGATAAAAATCACATATGGATGTTGATTGAATGACAAGAGTTCTCCTCCACTGAAAGTACCGCCCACTTCCATTTGGATTTTGAGCTCTTGCGTCCAAACCACAGGACTTGAACATAGAGACAGAACCTGACAATCTCCAATATTCAACTGGTATTGATTCAAATAGAACAAGACACTGACATACAGGAACACTGGAACTCTTTTTTTAGTGTCGGGCTCTCAGATTTTGACAGAAGAAGAGCTGAATCCTTAAGGTTTGGAGAAGGCCTTGTATTTGTCTGGACCCAGGTTGTTATATTCAGATGGAAGCCCCTTCAAACCAGTTCAGATCTTCTTCCATGTCCTGTATTTGTCTGATTTGGTTCTTTTTCCCCTGTTCACCCCACCCCACCCCCATCTGAAGGCCTTCGCATGGTGGTCCGACCTGATGGTGGAACACGCCGAGACCTTCCTGTGCCTGTACTCAGCCGACATGGACGCCGCACTGGAGGTCCAGCCGCCCGACAGCTGGGACAGCTTCCCACTGTTCCAGCTGCTCAACGACTTCCTGAGGATAGACTGTGAGTGGGGGGGTGAGGGGGGAAAGGGGGATATTCGATGTAATATATTCGACGGGCAGCGTGGGGGCTCTAGAGAACCATTGAGGGTTGGAAGACGAATGACACCAGGGACAGAGATCACAGATGTCCAGGTTAAGAGGACAAATCCGGGCTTTATTGTGTTTTTACACCCATGATTTTTTAGCAGTTTAGACACAAATATTAACCCATAAAGACCCAATGCTAATTTAGTGGCAGTTCCCAAATGAATTTTTCACTATCTTTAAGTTTTAAGTGATTTATCCGCATTTATTGTAATATTATCTTCTATATTTTGAGTTTTTTCAGTGTAACTCATGTTTTTTCCCATATTTAATTCACTGATCATGTAGATGTTCATTAAACCTCAAAGTAGATTCAAAGGTTTTTATATCAAAAACACAGGAAACTGAAGAAAAACTGTCTTTTTTAGTCCAATCTCTCATTAATTGAACATAAACCCAACGTGTTCATCCACTGTCATTGATCCAATTCCATGAGTTTATTATTTTTTTCTTCAATTTCATTCCGTTTGTGGCTTATTTTGTTTTTGTAGCTTATTATTTCTGTCAGTTTTTTAAATTGATTTTGTTCCTTATTGATTATTTTGGTTAGTTTTGTTTCTTTTCTTGCTTATTTTGTTTTTGACTTCATTTCAGTCAGTTATTTTGTTTAGTGTTTTGTAATTTGTTTTATTCATTTTATTTACTATTTAATATATAAAGAAAAAAACAAGCATCTTCATCCTGTCATTGATCCAACTCCATGGGTTTTACTGGTGAATCAATGTTGTAGGAGATGACAGTGTTTCCACGTTCACTACGGAGCCTCTGAACGTCCAAATGGGTCATATCTGATGACCATGAAAAGATGACAAACTGTATTCTACATGTATTGAAGGATTAATGGATCAACAGGTTTTAACCAGTTACATTAGTAAATGGTTTCAGTTAAAGGAGGATGTTTGGGTCTTTAGGGGTTAAAAATGGTAAAAAAAAAAAAAAAAAAAGAAAGAAACAAAATATAAAACCAAACTATCTCGATTTTATGAAGTACAGGAGTAATATTAATATTACAACATTTCATTAAAGGTTCTGCTAAAAAACACTCATATAACAGATTTTTCACCTTTGATAAAGTGAAAGCACTAAAAATAATCTGCAGACACACGTTACAGAACAGTTTACTTACTTTTTTTTTGTTTTCTTCTAACAAATACCTTCAATAATGTGTGAACTCCAGTTGTGGATTGTAAACTAACAGTTTTATTTTGGACAGAAAAAGATGAAAAGTTTATTAAAAAGAAAAAACTTTAACAGATTTTAAAAGACATAAACCTGCAGTGTTTCTTGTCCAGTTCAACATCTGTGAGGTTGGTTCTCTGGGACCTGGTCCTTTTAAAAGTCCATGTTGAATCCAGTATATCAAATCTGTGCAGTTTACAGTGGTCTGAGATGGACCGGGCAACAAACTGGACTGGACTGGACCTGGTCTTTTTCAGAGCTGGACCTGGTCTCCTTTTGGACCTGGAACTGGTCTCCTTTAGACCTAGACCTGGTCTTCTTTAGACCTGTACTTGGTCTTGATTAGACCTGGACCTGGTCTTCTTTTGGACCTGGTCTCCTACAGACCTAGACCCTATCATCATTAGGCCTGGACCTAGTTTCCTGTATACCTGGACCCTGTCACCATTAGACCTGGACCTGGACTTGTGTAGACCTGGACCCGGTCTCTTGTAGATCTGTACTCGGTCTCAATTAGACCAGGACTTGGTCTCCTGCAGACCTGGACTCTGTCACTATTAGACCTGGACCTGATCTCCATTAGACCCACAGGGCTCCTGGACTGTGGGTGACATGGCAGTTTCACTGATTGGTCTGTGGACCTGATGGTGGGCGGGGCCAGCGTTGCTGCAGGTCAGTCATGTCTCTAATGAAGACGTGCGTTTGTCCTGGAGCTATCTGCGGTGCTGAAAAGGATCCACTCCACTCTGCTGGTGCTAATTGACCCCAGGAAATGCTTTCGCTTTCAGAGCGTCAACTGGGAGTCAAGGAGAAGGCGGAGGGCGCTTCACTCATCCACCATTGAACGAGCTCGTTATGTTCACGTCCATCACCTTCCTTTTGTTACGCATCGTCTTCAGTGTGAAAATGGAACGGGAAGGCACATAGCAGCGAACGCAACAACACCGATTAACGGAAGGAGCAACTGTCACAGCAGGAGAAATACAATGGAAATGAGGTTAAAACTGAGGTTCACTAATTGAACATCCAAACTAATAGACTTAGAAAAATATCAAATAAATAGGATTTATTCATAAACTGGATTTAGTTTGATCATTATAAAAAGAGCTGTTTTTATCCAGATCAGGCCTTCAAACCATAGCACCAGCACAACACAACACATCACAACAAAAACACAACAAAAAATATAGCACAACACAACAAAAATACAACACAGCACAACAAAAACATAACACAAAACACAACACAACAACAACGTAATAAAAATACAACAGGACTATAATACAACAAAAATACAACACAGCACAACAAAACACTAAACAAAAACACTACATAACAAAACTACAACAAAAACACATCAAAAATACAACACAGTACAACACAATAAAAGCACAACATAACAAAAAGACAACTCAGACTGAAGCTGCCACAGTGGTGTGCTTTGTGTGTTTGTGTGTTTTGCGTGTTTTCCACAGAAGGTCGTCCTCTGCGTCGCCCCACAGCGGTGCACTTATAGAGCAGTAAATAGCCTTAGCCTCAGACCGGCGCCGCGCTGCCATTGGACCAGTTAATGAGGTCTAGAGCAGCGGTATCCGGGCGGTGACGAGCCCTAACAACACACTCCTGGACACGACACGTCCAAGTGGACAGCAGCCGCTCAAGTGGCTAATTGGACGAGCGGCAATCAGAGAACACAACAAACATCGCACCTACTGTGTATCATCGACCTTGACTCCGACACACAAACACAGACACACACAGACACACACATGCTCAGAGGGAGAGAGAAAAACAAAGCGAGGGCGCAGAGGAAAAGGCGCGGCGCTGCGTGGAGCCGACGGCGTCACATTAACACACACTGGCGTCCATTTTATCTCCTGTGGTCTTTGTCAGTGCTGCCTTTTTACCAGTTTGGCGCCGGAGGAGGAGACCGGGCCAAATGTGTGTGTTCTACGGGTTGGATTTAGAACATTTAGAACACGCCTCTGGATGCACTGTCCTTTTTACTCCAGTGGACATGTTGTCATACCTGCTAATGAAGAGGTGGTGTTAGACGGTGGCAGTGGTGGCTCTTATGACGCTGTTGGACCGGCGGCCATGGCATCTCTGGGTGCCGTTCGAATCACCTCCAACCACAACAACGTACAAATAGACCCACTGTGGACACAGCCTGTTGAGGGATTATTAGAGGATTGTCTTATTTTATTTTATGTTAAACTGCAGTAAAAGAAAAGTTTCAAACATTTTATTTTATTTTGTTTCATTGTAATGCTCATGCTAATTGGTAATGCTAATGCTATGTGCTGTGTGTATTATGGATAAAATGCAGAGACTGAATTTCTCCGTGGGGATATTAAGACAAGTTAACCTTTGACCTGTATAAACTTAAATTTAAAATGTTTTAAAAATGTTTAAAACAGATACAGTTCATGTTTCATAGTAATGCTAATGGTAGATGCTGTGTAAATTATGGGTAAAATGCAGAGAGCAAATATCCCTGTGGCAATAATAAGAGAAATTAACCTTTTAATAACGTAGGTTTAAAAAAATCATTAAAGCAGCTAAAGTTCATTTTTCATAGTAGTGCTAATGCTAATGCTAGATGCTGTGTGTTTTAAGGGTAAAATGCAGAGACTGAATATATAACATACAGTAATATAATAATAATAAAGGGAGTTACCTTTTTAACTTAGTAAATCTTTTATCATTTTTTGTATATGTTTAAAAACAAATGCACAGGGAGAGCAATGCATCATGGGTCATTAGACTAGACATTTATTAGAGTCAGTGCAGCTCCTCTGGACTAAACTAGCAGAGGTGAAGAACCTTGACGCTGTGCTTCATGAACTGTCTCCATAAGCTGTAAAATCACCTCTGTTATGTTGGAATGATGTGTTACGTTTCAGGTTGTTTGTTAAACGCGCATGGTTTATTTCCTGCAGATAGCCTGTGCAATGGGAAGTTCCACAAACACCTCCAAGACTTGTATGCCCCCCTGGTGGTCCGATACGTGGACCTGATGGAGTCGTCCATCGCTCAGTCCATCCACAGAGGCTTCGAGCGGGAATCCTGGGAGCCCGTCAAGTAAGTGCGCGTTCTTCCCATGGCCCCCCGAATGCATCGTCAAGCTTGAAGGACCCAGTCGACTTATACCACTACAGAATAAAATAGAGCAAGGACACATATTAGTTCAGGGTCCACATTCAACCCAACGGGATCTAAAACAGTAAAATAATAACCTATAGATAATATTTTTTTCCTAATTTTTCTTTTTGTTTTCGTCTGAAAGTTACATTACATTATGAAAAGGTGAAAAATCTGAACCATGTTCAACCTGAAATATCCTTTAAAAAAATAAATGCGATTTCAACATTATGTGATTGTTATTAACCCTTTAACACTATTTGTATCGTATTTGCTACATCAGGTTCTGAGGTCTCTATCTTATCAATAAGATCAACACTTTGCTTAAAAACCTGTTGTATATAACCCCATACTTGTTTTCTACCTCCTGGTGGATAATTATCATCTCACTACAGCCAGTGGAAGAGCTTTTTTTTTTTTTTTTTTTTGCCTCTTTCAAGATGGCCGCTAACGTTAAACCATCCACACACTTTTTACAGGAAAGTTTTTGGTGTTTTTTAAAAAGTTATGTTAAGAAGAACATTTATATTACAGTTATTTTTAAAATAACTATTTCATGTACTGAAACAATGCATAGTTACTTCATAAATGATTCTTTATATTACAATTACATTGTGTTGAAAATGTTTGTATTAAATTTGATACTACAGGTATTTAAGGGTCAGATTTTACAGGGTTAACAGGCACAATATTGGTCAAATTGCACATATTCTTTAGATGTTTCATGTTCGCATTTTATTCTGATACGATAGTTTGTAAATGTAAATATTGCATAATGCAATTTTACTTTTTTCACCAAAGAGAAAATTTGTTGTGTAATTTATAGGTTACTATGTTATTACTAGTAATTTGACACCATGGCAATGTGGCCCTATTGTTTATCTGTTGCTAGGAAACCTACTTCACTTCTCTGATTCTAGAATTCTGGGCAAAGCAGCGTGATTGTGAGGCTATTGTATTCCAAAATCACTAATATCTCCCAAAATATTTGTCCTATCAACTTGGTGTTTTCGCTTCCTTGAGCAAAAATCCATAAGTATGACAAACTGCAGCAGTCAGCTCTTTCCAGATTTTCTGTGATGCCCAGGACACACAGAGTCCACTTCCTTTTTATAATGTAGGTTTTTCTTGAGATCACATTGGTCTTTATGTGGACCCTGAACACCTTAACTGGAAATATTTTCAGTGTAATTTTTTACATTTGCAAATTCATCCTGTGGGCCACATCGGACCATGTGTGGGCCAGTTGTGGCCCACGGGCCTTATGTTTGACACCCCTATTGTAGAAGACATTAGTTTATCCTGGCTCATCTGAGGTTTGTCTGTTGAATCCAATAGAACTGTATCAGTGTTGACGCAGAAAAAGGCTCCAGTGTGTCCATGAACATGTGGATCTGAACCAGTTCATGAGGGTTTCCACAGCTTTGTTAACAGGTTCATTATGTGAATAGACTGACGTGGTCTTTCCCGTGTGTTCGGAGCCTCCAGAGCCCATGTGTTCATTTTCATTCCATTTCCCTCCAGGACTAACACAGAGGAAACGCTGCCACTGTTCATCAAACATCTGTCGACTCTAGACCATGTGTGGTTTCGTTTATTAAATGTGTTTGTTGTTGTTCAGAGTCTGTGAAAGCAGATGATCGTATACATTACAAATAAATTAATAAGTAAGTAAATAAATAAATAAATACAATGTTATTTCAAATAAATGAATGGGAAAAGGATAAATGTGGATGTAGATGTTTTACTATCTGAATAATATTCTGCTCGAGATGTTTTTAAGGAACTTTGTTGTTGTACTTTGGGTTTGGGTCAGGATTAGGGTTTAGGTTTAGGTTCGGGTTGGGGTGTTTTATATGCATGTTCTTAGTTTAGCGTTTTACATCTGTTTTAATGCGAACACAGGGATGAAATCTCTATTTTCTGTAACTTTTGCTGCTTCTGTGCCCTGACACTATGGAAAAGAGGTTTTTAATCGAAACAAGTCTTTATTCCAGGTGCAATAATAAATAATAATATAATCCTTCTTGCTTTTCTTTTTGATGTGGTTTAGAACCTGTGGTTTCCAACCTCAACATGGACTCATTAAGGACCAGGACTGGTTCTTTTTGTCGGTTTTAACTGGTTGCACTTTTGTTTCTACAGATAAATTTGTTGCAGATAAATGGAGTATGAACATCGGTCTAACTCTGGATTTACAGATTCATCTTAATGCTTTTGGATCTTTTTGTCTAATATGTTTGTTATTGATGAGAACGATGTAGAAAGATGAAAAGGAAAAGCGACAAATGGCACAAGGAAAGATCCAACAAAATAAAAATGAAATAAAAAACATAACTGGACGGAAAAGCAACAGGAGAAAAATAATGTAAAAGAAAGAAAAATGCAAAAAACACAAAAAAATTAAGTCAACTAAATTAAAGACATATGAGACAAAACATAGGACACAGCAAGACACAACAGGATGAAAATGACTTGAAAGACACAACAAACGATGAAACTATTGACAAAACAAGACAATGTAAAAGATTCAAAAAAATGGAAATAACACAACCAGAGAAGAATTACATCAGTTCAATTCAATACTTTGTCATTGTATAAAAAACATAACGAACCTAAGAAGCAAGAAAACCCAAAATAATATAAAAGACACAAAAGGTCCAACAACACTGAAGTAAAAAACAAAACAAAATAAAAGATACAAATCTCACACACATTATGTCAAAGATAAAAGATGAAACAAGACAAAACCAGATGAAAAATAATGCAAAAACTACAATAAAATAAAACAACGGGTGAAACTGAAGACGCAACTGGACAGAAATGGCATCAACAATGAAAAACAATAAAAAAGACACAAAAATGACACAAAAGATGCAGCAACATTAAAGTTAATTAAATGACACAACTAACAAAAGACACACGAGACAAAAAATACAATGTAAATGACATAAAAGACAACAGATGATGAAAGTATCAACAAACAAGACAAAAACTATGGAAAAAATGACACGAGATGAAAGTGAAATAAAAGATAGAAACGTCACAGACAATAATAATAATAAAAGGTAAAAGATAAAACAAAACTGTAAGACACACAAAGATGAAAAACGACCAAATCTACTGAGTTGATCCATAAATACAAAATGTGAAAGCATCAGGTGAGGTCGCAGTGATAGTTTTTTCAATTAAAAAAATAAAAATTTAAAAAATTTAAATAAATAAATACAATAAAAAAGACCACTGACCTTTGACCCTTGTTTGTTTTTTAATAAAAATAAATAAAAATAGATTTGAAAAAGGACCTCTGACCTTTGACCCTGTCTTGAGGTGACTAACTCCTTCTTCAACATGGACTAAACTCTGTCATATAATAATTGTTGTTTTGCGTCAGATTCCGTTATCCACTATGTTCAATCCAACATTAGGTCAAAGGTCATTCTTCACCTCGGGTCCTAAATGGCCACGGCGCGGACTCACAGTGTGTTGTTCACTTGAAAGCTGTGGCTGTGTTTGTCTCCGCAGGACGTTAACGAGCGTTGGCCTCCAAATGCCCAAAGTCCCCAACTTATCAGGGAACGGCGTTAGCTTCACCCCGCCCATGCCCGTCTTCACCCCACCCACCTGGAGGACTCCCACCTCTGGCTCTGAGTGTGTATCTGCCACCACCACCATCAGCCTAACGCTGTGTCATTGGCGAGAACGTGGCCTCAGATCAGTAAATACAGGGCAGTTAAAAAGGACGGAAATATGAACATTTATATTCATGAATAATTATGATACTGAAACTATATATAACAGAAAAAACAAACAATGAGCAAACTAAGCTGGTGATAATAGTAAGGCAAATGTTATATTAAAGTCGCAGTAAACAGATTATTATGACTAAATTTAAAGAAAATTCATAAAATTATTGATAAAGTCATAAGTTTTTGAGGAAAATATGAAGAGTAAAGTTGTAATAT
>JAQQZY010000023.1:33923391-33936080 GCA_030068375.1 Ostorhinchus rueppellii | reverse complement strand
AAGCCAAGTCATAGCACATCTTTCGAGACCAGGCTGCACATTTTTGTAATAATATGTTTTGGTGTATTTCCAACGGTATGGGCCACATTTTTTTCCAAAGTTTTTTGTATAAATATGACAAACAACAGTCCCCTGTGCCTTGCATTGCATGCAAGCACATGGGGAAATTTCTAGAAATAACAGTAACCATAACAACAGAATAAAAGTATATATAAAAAGTATGTCGAAATAACTATAACAGAATAAAAGTATATCTAAAAACATATTTAGAAATAGCAGTAACTCTAACAACAGAATAAAAATATATTGAAAAAATATCTATATAGAAATAACAATAGCTATAATAACAGAATAAAAGTATGTCTAAAAAAGTATCTATACAGAAATAACAGTAACTATAACAATAGAATAAAAGTTTATATAAAAAGTATCTATATAGAACCAATATTTAACAGCAAATAAATTAAGGAAACAAATCCATTTAGGAAAACATGAGTTGAGTATTTATTTTTAATTGATTTAGTTGGTTAACTAATTAATCATTTCTTTTTTTTATTATCATTTATTTTTTATTGTAACTAATTAATCATTTCAATTTTAATCACAATATGTGCCTCTACACTGGAGTTTTACCCTGAAACTGAGTGAAAACATCCTAAAACATGTCCTGTTTGACAGACGATCGTCACCAACAACCTTATTTACAACAATAACTCTTTAGAATACACAATAATGAAATGAAACAAGGGCTGAAACTGATGACTGTTTCAATAGTCGACACGTCATCAACCAATGTAACAACCGTTTGAGAAGTCAGATTATGAACAACAAACAAACGAGAAACAGTGGCTCTTATTTATGTTTATTGCAGCAATAAAATACATTCTTCTTTTCCAGGGGGATTGTGTTTCTTTTCTCTCATGTGTTTGTTTATTTCTTTTCTGTTTCCAGGTGAAAGCTGCCTCGAAGTACGTGGACGTTCCTGTAAGTTCCAGATTCTACCCATATAATAGATATGTAATATGTATATAATATATATAACATATATGTAAGATCAGAAAAATCCCATCACTGATTATTATCATTGATCAAAATTATCAGATAGAGGGTGTTATTTTTGTCCTTTGCTGAAGTTCTATACATTTCCCCTTTTCTCTAAATGTAAATTTCTTAGTCTTTGTTGAAACCTTTCTTCTGCTGTGATTGATCTGCACTGTTTCTGTAAAGTTGGAATCATTTTGTTTTCAGACACATTCATCTTTTTATTCCGATTAGAATTGATGAAAGTCTATAGATGAAATTCCCAGATTAAAGCAGCAACAAGATTAAAAAAAAAACTTCATTGAAAGAAAGAAAGAAGAAACAAAGACTTCATGATAGTGCACAAAAAAACAAAAAAAAAAAAATCAAAAATGATATTAATGACTCATTAAAGTCTATTGGTCATATACATATTTACATAACAATTAGAAGTGTGACATGTCAGACTCCAGGTCAGTGAAGTTTATCAGGAATGAATCACAATTACATTATCCCAATCACTCCATAAAAAGCAGAAACACGTGCATGTATGTCTTCCAACTGAATGATGAATATTGTTTTAACCTGCAGTAAACACGTCTGTTCATCTATGAAATTACTGTGACCTTTGACCTATGATAAAGAAAACTGCATCAATAGGAATCATGTACAATTTCAAATAAAAGTATTCAACTGCCAGATTGAACACAGACTCCATAAACTAAGACATGAATTGAATTCTGTGGATAATCTGGTTAAACTGTGAATGTGAGTCTGTTTTTTCTGGCTTCGCTGACGCTGACGCCGCTGTTGTTTGTGTTTCATGTACAAATATTTGACCGTGTGTGTGTGGAATCCAGATGGTGTTGGTGGGTTTCCACATGGGATGTCCATTCATATGCATGTGGACACGCGTGGCGCCGTCCGTGTTGGACAACACACGTGCGGTGGCGGCGTGTGTGTGTCTGCATCAGATCTGTATTAACTGCCAACACTCCGGCCTCAGCAACGCGTCGCACATCAAATTAATGCCTTGTCAGTGAATGTGTGGCGTTCCCTGGCAGAGGTCGCACTTCCCCGTCCAGCGCTAATTATGTCCTTAATGTACAAAATGAGAGAAAAGACACTCATTTACACATCGGAAACATTGTCGCAGATGTGTGAACTCATTTAGTAGCACTTAGCAATAAGTTCTTTGTCTGACTTTTGGGACAAACAGGAGTTGGAGAAGAAACCGAAAGGTTAAAAGGACCAGTTTCCTGATCAGACATGTGACCAATATAGACGCCAAGTGTCCAATATGGACGTCATATGACCAATATGGATGCCGTGTGTCCACGTATCCATGTTTCTGGAACAAATGACCTGGAACCATCAAGCCAGACCAGAACCGTGACACCTGTTTGACAGGTTTAGACCTGGATTTAGAAGAACACGTTCAAATGAACCGAGTCGTTGCTCATTTTCTACTAAACCAGATGTCTCTGCTCCACAAACTGTTTTTTTTTTTTTGAATTGTTGGGTGAAATGATTTTTTAACTTGACAAACGTTGTGTGTAAACGGTGTCACGTTCATGTGCCTCCACTGACCAGACATCATGAAGGGGGCGGGGCATCGGGTCTATGACATCCTAACCCTGTTGCTCTTTCTTCTGTTTGCTGCAGAAGCCTGGGATGGATGTTGCCGACGGTTACGTGACGTTCGTGCGTCACTCCCAGGACATGCTGAGGGAGAAGGTCAATGAGGAGGTGTACGTGGAGCGGTTATTTGATGTGAGTAATAATTGCATTTCATTCGTGGATTAAAGGGGATCATGTGGTCAATGCACCTGAGTGTGAACGGGAGTGTGTGTGTGTGTGTGGAGAACACACACATACACACACACATGGACATTAGTGAAGAACACACGTATATACAGCACACCTCTAGTGTGTGTACATGGGTTTACAGTAAAGTCAGGTCACATGACCACGTCTACGTCTGCATTTCATCTGATCTAAACCTGTTTTTACACCAGTTACATGTCTGTTCTTCTACGAATCGATCTTTATTAAGCTCTGAATTTTCATGTAACCAACATACAAGTTTTTAAAAAAGCCAAATATTTGTAATTTTTGTATGAAGTGATGATTCCAATGTAGAAAAGTCAGCACACAGACACTTTATGCCTTTTTGTCTTCATCTCTTGGCATCATGCGCATCACAATAACCCTCCTTTATCCATGTGAGTATTTTATGCACACTTTATACTTAATGTTACAAAAGGTCATACTATTTTTCACAATTTGTTTTGGGTTAGAATTCAAAAGTTGTTCATATTTGTAGGATTTTTTAAATTCTGACCCATCCACCAAAATCATCACATTGTAAATAATGTTAAATTCCTACATTAACACCCTTTTACCAAGTGAGTAGAAAATGCACACTGACACATTTAGCATTTGACATTTGACCGAGCACAACAAATAATGTATATTAACCAGTGGTTGTGTTAATCACTGACATATGCCAGGATGAAAAAATGTTAAAAAACTAAGACTGTAATGTAGAATATTACAATCTTAGGGGAAAAGGGTTTTTTGCATCAAAAAATAGGGTTTGTTTCCATTACAAACATGTCATTTAAAGGGTTTGAAATATGACAGTTATTGAGTAGTTGATATTTTTTTCTATGGCTCAAGTTGATGAAATAAAAAAAAAAGTGAAATAAGTAAAAATAAAAAAGTTAAAAACAAACTATGTAAAACATTACAACACAGCAAATTATGCGCTCTAAGTGGTTAAAGGACCTCTATTGGGGAGAAACTAGGAGCGGAAATTCTGATGACAGTGTTTTATGACTTTACTGTCTTTGTGAATGACTTTAACTCCAGTAAAACCATCACCCAAACTGTCCATCTACCTCATCTTGGGTCCAACTGGATGATTTCTTGTCCTCAACCCAAGCGCTGGCCTCTGATTGGACGAGCTGCTCATCACACATCTGTTGACTCTGTGTCGTGGTGTGTTCACTTACCGCTGATCTGGAGGGGATTATCCTCCGCTCTCTCTGAGTCAGCAAACAACAGTTAATCAATTGAAAAAGAAGCACAAAAGATCAGTTTGTCCGATGGCTTAGCTCCGTGTTTACAGGAAACCGCCCACCGCCGACGTGCTGCACCGTTTATCTGTCCACTACCGGGGGTCAACAGGGTCAAATCAGTGCTTTTCTGGAAACTGGAAGCTCAGAGCCTGAAACAGTCAAGATTTTTCCACCAGTCTGAGGCTCAGAACTGGTCACTACCCTGGAGTTCTGGAGGTGTCTTACAGAGTTTAGATCAGGGGTATCAAACATACGGCCAAAACCACAACACCCAAAGAGTCCGATCCCTCCTACAGGATAAAAAAATTACACTGAAGATATTAAAAATAAGGAGTGATGTTAAAATCATTTTAGTTCAAAACATTCAGACCAGTATGATTTGATTTGTCATCATCATTTTTTAGTGATTCTGTTCTTGTCCGGTCCGTTTCAGATCCCACATCGTCCTCATTGATTATTATTTAAAGTGATACTGAGGGGATCCAGAAGGATCTGCCTTAGGCATTTGGATAAATACGGACTCCCTATGATGCAGTGAAGATAATGTCCAAGATCTCAGCCGTTAATCTTTAACTCCTGCTTTTCTTTTGTTTCGCAGCTGCACAAACATGTTTTCTTTGACACAAAATCTGAACCAGATCAGTTCCTTTGTTCAGTTCAATGTTCATTATGTTGGATTTGTGTGATTTTTCAAACTCCAACACAAGGTTCTTTCACATCCACATGGTTTGCTTTGGAAGGTCCAGTTCAACCTCGACTGGTCAGCATCTGGATCCAACAGAACCATCTCTAGAACGGTTTGAAGTTGCCTTAAGGTCCATTTATTCTGCTTTAGATCCTATTTAAGCCCATGGTGTTGTTCATTTCATCTGTCTTTACTTATGGATTCAGACCAAATGCAGAATATGTTGCAGTACCAACAGGATCCACATGGGGCAGTGTTGAGAGTTGAAGCCTATAATGTCCGTAAATGTTGGAACTTTTCAAAGACAAACTACCGACATATTTACGACAACGAACCCTTCGATATCAACTTTGTCTACTCCTCTCCTTTTTCCCACATCTCCTCCTCTCCTCAACTCCTTGTCTCCTCCTTTCCTTGTCTCCTTCCCTTCATCTCTCCTCTTCTCTTCCTCTCCTCATCCCCTCATTTCCTTATCTCCTCGTCTCCTCAACCCCACTCCTGATCTCCTTATCCTCTCTCCTTTCCTTTCGTCCTCATCTCCTTCTTTCCTCTCCTCCTCTCCTTGTCTCCTCTCCTCATCTTGTCTCTTCCTCTTATTGTCTCCTTATCTCTTCATCTCCTCTCCTCTTCTCCTTCTCTCCTTGCCTCCTCTCCTAGTCTCCTCTTCGTCTCCTAGTATTGTCTTCTCCTCTCCTCATGTCCTCTCCACATCTCCTTGTCTGTCCTCTCCTCCTCCTCCTCCTTTCCTCTTACCGGTGTCAGTCCACATCAGGTCTGCCTGAGGCGTCTCCGAGGTCGGTAGACGTGTCTCTGTTGTGCTTTTCTTGTCTCTTCATCATTTCACTTATTTGTCTTTTGTTTTCATCAAGTGAAAGTAGTGATCTGTTTTTATTTTTACATTTCATTCTTTGTCTTTTACTTGTACATCCTCTTCTTCTACGTCTCCTACTTCTATGTCCTTTACTTCCATATCTAAAAATTCTATGTCCTTTACTTCTACATTTTCTACTTCTACAGCTTTTACTTGTACATCTTCTACATCCTCTACTTCTATGTCCTTTACATCTACATTTTATGATTTTATATCCTTTACTTCTACTTCTACATGTTTTACTTGTACATCCTGTTCTTCTACATCTTCTACTTCTATGTCCTTCTACATCTTATGATTCTGTCCTTTACCTCTACATTTTCTTCTTCATCTTATTCTACATCCTTTACTTCTACTTCTATGTCCTTTACATTTGCATTTTATAATTCTATATCCTTTACTTCTACTTCTACATTTTCTACTTCAATATCTTATAATTCTATATCCTTTACTTCTAGATTTTCTACTTCTGTATCTTATAATTCTATATCCTTTACTTCTACTTCTTCTACTTCTATGTCCTTTACATATGCATCTTATAATTCTATGCTCTTTACTTCTACTTCTTCTACTTCCATGTCCTTTACATATGCATCTTATAATTCTATGCCCTTTACTTCTACTTCTTCTAATTCCACATTTTCTACCTCTGCATCTTTTACTTGTACATCTTCTTCTTCTACATCTTCTACTTCTATATCCTTTACTTCTATTATGTCTTATACTTCTGTCTTTTACTTATACTTCTATGTTTTCATCACTTCCTGCTAATGACCTCATACCTCCTTGTATATATACTACAGACCCATTCATGACAATAGTAATTTTCATTTTCATTTTTTTTTTCGCATCAGATTCACCATTCATATGTAAACATCTTCATCCCCATCCTAAATGCTCCAGTCCAACAGCTCTTTTTTTCCCCATAATGCCTAGCTGTGTGTCAGTCTAAGAGTGTTTTGTAGGTGTGAGCTCATGTTAATCTGTGACTCAGTCTAAGTGTTTAACCCCGCGTTGACTGAATTAATGCCGTCCACTTAAGACAATGTCCACACCATCCTTACATCGTTACAGGCTACCAGGGCTCAGACCCCCACACTGAGGGTCCGGGGGGTGGGGGGGGGGTCTCATTTCTTAAAAGAAGGTCAGAATGAACTCCCCCTAATCTTTGCTTTGTGGGAAGCCCCGCCCCCCTCACCGCTGACTTCATTTATGTGTTGTGTCCGTTTCCCCTGGTGAGGATTACAACGTGTGTCGACTCCATCATCACAATAGAAGCGTCCTGTTGAGGACAGATTCTACTGGAAGGCTGATTGGTGGGTTTGGTTCCTTCTGTACAATGAATGTGTATTGGATGGAAAAGTCTGGGATGGGGTCAGATTTAAGCATGGATGCATTAATATTGTTCTTCTCATTTGATGTTCCATTGCAGTTTGATTAAGGATAGTGGATGGTTTATGTATATTAAATAAAATGAACAAAAATGAATTTTAAAAAAACATACAAAATAATTTATAACATGAAAAAGAATTGAGTAATAGACTAAAATGGAATAAAAAAGAATAACACAAGCAACAAAAAGTAACATGAAGAAAATAAGCCGCAACTGAAAAACAGCCAAATAAAAAACAACAACAATAAAGTAATAAATATACTGAAAAACATGAACAAAGAGAAAGGAAATCTACAAAATTATAAGTAACATGGAAGAATTAAGCAACAAAATGAACATAAGCAGCCAAAGTAAATAATGTAATGAACTAAATGGATAAAGAAAACCCTGAAATTCTAAAGGATGGGGAAAAAATAAGCAAAAGAATGAAGTAAAAAGGAATTTAAAGAGGCAACAAGATGAATAAACACAGCCAAAGTGATCAATAAAATGAACAAAATGAATTTAAAAACATACAAAATAATTTATAACATGAAAAAGAAGCCAGTAATAGACTAAAATGGAATAAAAAAGAATAACACGAGCAACAAAATGAACAAAATCACACTGAAAAAAATCTATAAAATAAGTAACATGAAGAAAATACACCACAACTGAAAGCAGCTGAAAAACATCAAAATAAAAAAACAACAATAAAGTCATAAATATAATGAAAAACATGAACAAAGAGAAAGAAAATCTACAAAATAATAAATAACATGGAAGAATTAAGCAACAAAATGAACAAAAGCAGCCAAAATAAATAATGTCATGAACTAAATGGATAAAGAAAACCCTGAAATTCTAAATAATGTGGAAAAAATAAGCAAAAGAATTAAGTAAAATGGAATTTAAAGAAGCAACAAAATGAATGAACACAGCCAAAACGATCAATAAAATGAACAAAATAAATAAAAACACAAGTGACAACAACAAAATAAGCCACAAACTGAATGAAACTGAAGAAAAAAATATATAATAGGCAACAAAATCCAGAAGAATAGACAAAACAAGCAACAAAATGAACAAAAACAAGTAAAAATAATAAATAAGATGTATAATATATTTGGCTGAAAAAGTCAGTGTTTTCTCTGATTTGATTCAATGACCTTTGAATTTAAACTGAACTTTCATGAACATTTACATGATCAGTGGATTAAATAAAGAAAATACAGGATTTACACTGAAAAATGAAGAATACAGAAGATAATATTAGAATAAATGGTGATAAATCACTGAAGAAAGGTAAAATATAAAGAAAAATTTGTTAGAAAAATAGCTGTAGGTGTTTAAAGGTCAGAAGTTGATTTATTCTGATGCTAACGCTGGTGTTTTTTACCAAAAATAATAATAAACAAAGACGAAAACAAAGCTGCTTCAAAAACAATTTCCATTTTCACCATCCTTTACATAATCCAATTGTGACGTTTTCTGATGTTGGTGGGAACCGTTTTTATTCCATTTGATGAGATTAAAACTTTTCAGTGGACGATGACGTGAAATAAAGAGATTACGTGTGAAATCACATTAAATCCATGTTTCATTTCACACATTTCTGTGAATCTGAGATGAACAGCGGCAGCGTGATCCCTGAACGTGAATCATATTCTGCCTCAGTTTATCATTTACACATATACATTATAACATATAGATACAGTGGATCTACAAATACACAAAACATGTTATCCTGAGAAATGTGATAAACAGGATCACAACGAACAGGAAAAAATAACAAAAAAAACAACAATAAACATGAACAAAATTACAAATAACATGAACAAAACTGGTAAAAAAATGAACAAAAGGTTGAGAAATGTGAACAAAATGAACAGAAATGACCAAAAAAACAAACAAAAAGCCAACAAATATGACTGTAAGCAATAACAAGAACAAAAATGAACAAAAATTTGAAAAACATTTAAAAAAATAAATAAATGGAAATAAAAAAGTTGAGAAACATGATCAAAATTTGGTTAAAACTAAACGTCTCATAGACATTCCAGCTTATTCATATTTGTTCAGTTTGTGGATGTAAACATTGTCTTTTTTTTTTTTTACTAAAACAAACAAAGATTTGCATTTTTCATTATTTATCACATTTATATTTAATCTTGTTTTATTTATTTGATTTCAATGTTTTTTGGGTTTTTTTTATGCTTTTATTCATTTGTATTGTGTTTTTAGTGTTGTGTACGGCACTTTGGTCTACTGTGGTTGTTTTAAAGTGCTTTATAAATAAAGTTGGATTGGATTGGACTTATTCTCTTCTTATTTTACTGGACTGATCCACTTTAGATCATATTGGTCTGAATGACTTGAACTAAAATGTCTTTAACATCATTGATCGTTAATATCTTCAGGGTCATTTTTGCATTTCATAGGAGGGATCGGACCCTTTGTGCGGCCGGTTTTGGCCCATGCAGTCGAGTTTACAAGGTTAACTGTCACATTAATGGGGTTATGCCATAAATATATCCCAAGATGCCTTCTAATATAAGGAGATTAGTCCTCTTTGAATTCATAATTATGTGGCAACACTAGTGGTTGGACGCGTGAACGGCGGTCATACCATATGTGACCTAATGTTAAACAAACTGCAGCGTCTCAAGGAACAGCCCATAATCTGAGACGTATTAATAAGTGCTAATACTCATGTTGTGACATAGATTGACAGTAGGGGTTCCCGTCAGACCAAGACATTTTTAATTGATATTTGACCCGTTTGTCCCATCGAGTGGAGAAAAAAAAGCATTTTTCCTCTTGTTTTTGACCCTATTCAAAGTATTAAACGCGATACTTTTCAGCTCCTTAAATCAGATTTCCTTCCAAATCAAAACCCTGACACCAATCCAATCATAGAGATGTTTTAATATTGTGTTTTCTGCTCCGACAGAGGCAGGTGTTGGGATTAAACCGGTGTGGAAATCTGTCCCAGAGGCTGATGTTGGATCTGGGTTCAGGTCTAAAACACGAGTATCAAACATACGGCCTGTGGGCCAAACTCGGCCGCTGAGGAGTCCAATCCGTCCCACTGGATAAAAAAATGATACTAAAGATATTAACAATCAGCAGGGTTAAAGTCGTTTTAGTTCAGGACATTCTGACCAATATGACCTAAAGTGGATCAGAGCGGTAGAATAAGAACAGAATGACGCAGAAATAATGACAAATACACATGTTTCTGTTTGTTTTAGTGTAAAAAAAAATGAAAAAAACAAAACAATGAAAGACAATGTTTGCATCTACGAACTGAACAAATATGAACATCTTCTCTGAAACTACTGGTTGGATTCATTTCAAATGTCTACAAAATCTGTTCAAAGAACTTTAGATTTTAAAGTTTTTGATGAATCTTTGAAATACAAAAATGTTCCTTTCCTTCTAATGGTCCATATTTTAATGCTTTATAACATGTAAATGGTTACAGATATCAATATAGTTCCTATTGATCACTGATCAAAGTCATATATAGACTTTCGTTTTGGTCCATGACCTTTGACCTTGAGTGAGCTTGAAGGGTATAAGTCGAGGCACCAATATCTACATTTCAACAATCATCTTTTCTGAAAATACTGGTCAGATTCAGTTCATATTTTATCTTCTTTGCGACAATGTCTACAAAGTTTGTTCAAAGGTTTGAGAAATTTACATTTTTAAATTTTTGACCAATTTTTTAAATGTTCCTTTCCTTGTAATGGCTCATATTTAGATGGTTTATAACATGTAGATGGTTACAGATATCAGTGCATTCATATTGATTACTGAGAAGTCATATATGGACTTGGATGGAATGAGTTGAGTTCTCTTCCAGTGAAAGTACAGCCCACTTCTATTTATTTTTTTAAATTTTTTTATTTTATTTAATTTATTTATTTATTTATTTTACATATTTTAGTTGAATAAATGTACATCATAATTTACATCTTTCAAACACAACAGAACGCAGGTGCTGTGTGAACAAACGTCAACTCAGCAGCCATTACAGAAAAAGATGTGTAGATTGAAATTGAGGATTTCCACAAAAAAACAGACAGTGAGACTTACAGTTCAATACCACCGCTTAACAATCATTTACAAACACAATATTACTTAGTCCACCCAAAATGGTTGATTGCCAGAGCCCAAATATCACTAAACTGATCAAAATTCAAATGAAGTTGAGCTGTGATTTTCTCCATTAGGTAAATATTTTTCAAGCCCTCCTGCCATTGCTCAAGTGTAGGGGGTAGGATTTTGAACCACAACTTAGTGATCATTTTCCTTGCCACTAATAAAAGAATTGAACCTCCTTTTTACCTAAACCTTCCCTCGGAGGTACTCCTATTATACAATTAACAAATTCCAATGGGAACTTACAATTTCGCAGGGTTTGAACCCCCTGTCAAAATGGTCTTAGTTCGGGCCAGTCGCAGAAAATATGGGCATGATCTCCTATCTGTTGACAGTTTCTCCAACACAAATTTGAATTGTTTATTGTAAGACTAGATATAATAGATGGAGTCTTAAAAAATCTCATCATAACCTTCCAGCTGAATTCTTTCCATATGGGACTATTTGTGCTTTTAGGACTTTTTTCACATTCCACTTTCCATTCCCCAATTTCAATAATGATGTTTGCTTCTAATTCCCATTTCCCCTTTACATCAAAGGAATTATTATTATTATGAAAGTTCAATAAACATACATAATACATTTTTATATAAAATGTATGTATTTAGTTGAAAATAATATAATTTTATGGTAATATTTCAAACTATTGAACTCCTAAATCTGCATTAGTTCATAGTTTTTTACATCATTGTTTAGAATTTCCATCTATACCTTTAAAAATGACACTTTTATGGCAGTTCCCAAATGAATTTTTATCTCTATTAAGCATTGCTTACATGATTTATCACCATTTATTCTCATATTATCCTCTATATTTTGCATTTCTTCCGTATAAATCAGGTATTTTCTTATATTTAATTCACTGATTCATAAAAGCTCATAAAGTTGATTGTTATTTTTATCAGAAACAGAGAAAACTGAACAAAAGGGATATTTTCAGTAAAATCTAAGTGTCTCCATCCACTGTAATTCATCATTCATTGTTGGATTCACTTGTTAAAATAATTTTTAAATCAACAAAATATGCAATAAAAATGATCAAAATACCTGTTAAATAAAAGAAAGTAATTCAAGTTTTAAATCAAAATTGAGCAGCACAAGCTTTAATTGAACAAAAATCAAAAAGAATAAACAACAAAGTACAAGTACAGTATTGAAGTATTTGTACTCCCTCCTGGTATTGCTACAGTTACCTGAAATGACAATTTTCCTGCTGTGAGTTTAACCAGTAATAACATGATTAATAAATTAAAAAAAAAAAAAGTAAAAACAAACAAAAAAAAAGTTGGAAAAAAGTTGGAAAAAAAATCAAATAAAAAATAATTTAAATTTTTTTTTTAAAATAAATTAAAAATAAAAAAAAAAATTTTTTTTAAATTTAAAAAATAATAATAATAAATCCCGGACAGGACCTTGGGACCTTTCTGTGTGGAGTTTGCATGTTCTCCCCGTGGGTTTTCTCCGGGTACTCCGGTTTCCTCCCACAAT
>JAQQZY010000023.1:33886971-33909247 GCA_030068375.1 Ostorhinchus rueppellii | reverse complement strand
GAGTCCAGGGTGGTCCAATGCTAAACCATTAGATCCACCTGATACATGTCCTAACCTGAAGAAAAAAAAACACCAGGAGAGATCCCATGCCCCCCCTGGCAGGCCTTCATGCCCCCCCAGGGGGGCCCGCCCCACTATTTGAAAAACACTGCGTTATAGTGTCTCACAATGGGGGGAAAAAATCTATTTAAAAAAAACAGATCTGTCAGTTTTAATACATCTTGAAACTGAAAAATGATCTCTATTCCAGACTTTTAATTTAGAACAAATAATTTCTGCAGATAATGTTAATTATGATTGGTTTTCAAGGTGAATGTTGCAGAATAGATACTCAATAGTATTTTAACCCATAAAGGCAAGTCAAGTTTATTTGTATAGCAGATTTCATGTACAGGACAATTCAAAGTGCTTTACATAAAACATAAAAGCATCACAGGAGATGCATAAGAAGAGAAAGTTAAAATATAAAATATGAAAACATAAAAATCACAAAAAATAAAACTTTTAATTAAAATAGACATTAAAATCGTAAAATTCATTAAAAACAAAGATAAAAACTTTAAGCTTAAAAGAAACTGTGCAGATCTAAGCTTCTGAGTAAGAACTCTTTTCAAAGACCCAAACAGCCACTGACGACCTAAACCATCTACTGATGTAACTGTTTAATACCTGCTGATCCACTAATCCTATCGATACATGTAAATAATTGGTGTAAAATACAGTTTGTCATCTTTTCATGAACATCAGATATGACCCATTTGGACGTTCAAAGGATCTGTAGTTACCATGGAAACACCACAATCTTCTTCAACATTGAATCGCCCGTAAAACCCAGAGTTTGAGGAATGACAGTGGATGCAGATACTGCATTTATCTTCATTCAATGATATATTTAGCTGAAAAAAATCACTTTTTTTGATATAATAACCCTCAACTTTTCTCCTAGCTTTTATGAACATCCACATGACCAGTAAATTAAATATAGGAATATACCCAATGTTCACTGATAAAACACAAAATAGAGGATAATGTCATAATAAATGGTGATAAATCATTTAAGACAAGTTAAATATAGAGGGAAAAAAATTATTTGGAACTGCCACAAAAGTAGCTCTGGGTCTTTATGGGTTAATTGCATATAATTCAGTTTTACTTTTATTGCAACAATCATTAAACACGATTATCTCAAGACTCAATAAACAGCCATGAGTCTGACCTTTAACCTCCAAAGGTCAAATAGTCCAGTTTCAGCTCCGTTCACACCTGGATTCAACATCTGTGTGGAGATGTGGGCCTCATGTGTTCAAACCTGGATTAAACCCAGTAGAACCCGACTGAATCAACTGAATGAAGTGAATCAAGTGTCCCAGAGGCAGAAAGAGGCAGAGTAGCAGGTTCCTTGTAATCCCCGTCCACCCCCCGCCGTCAGACCCCTCCTCACATCCAACATTCCTGCCTCTCAGCAGCACAAAGGCCCCACAAAGAAGGGCCCCTGACCCCACAGACCACTGAGCACTGGGGGCTTTTCCCTCTGTACATATATATGCATGTGTTGTCTTTAATCTTTAAGCACTTTAAACACATGAATAATGAGACACTTTAACATGTGGATGAATGAATGTGATGCAGTTCAACATCACATTCTGTTAGAACACACAAAAGCGTCTATTTATCATATTATTATATATCATTATTCTATATAACTATAAGATTATTCTACCCTCATGTAAATATGTATGCAGCCTTTAGAGTTTTATTACTACTACTATTTTTTTATATTCTTTTCTTACAGAGTTTGTCTTCAAGCTACACATTTTTATTTACACTTTATTCTGTTGCTGCTTTGACCGGTGAATATTCCCATTGTGGGATCAATTAAATCTAATCTAATCTGATCTAACCTAAAATAATCAAACCTGATCTAATCAAATATAATCTGATATAATCAAATCTAGTCTAATCTGATCTGATCTAATCTAAAATAATCGAATCTGACTAATCAAATATAATATGATATAATCTACTCTTGTCTAACCTAAAATAATCAAACCTGATCTAATCAAATATAATTTGAAATAATTGAATCTAGTCTAATCTCATCTAATCTAATCTCATATAATCTAAAATAATATAATCAAATATAATCTGATATAACCTAGTCTAATCTCATATAATCTAATGTAATCTAATCTGATCTAATATAATCTATTATATTGCATATTGAAGTACATTTCAAGTTCATATATGTGACAACTGAACATTTGAGCAGTGACACAAATCAACTCATTGCACAAACAGGTTTTATTTGCCAATGAAATGTTTGAAAAGTAAAATAAAATGTGCATAATTGTTCTTCAGTGAAACCGCAGAAACACATGGAATTTTTTTTTTTTTTTTTAAACTGATGCAGCAAAGCTTTGGAAAACCAGATTTGTGTAAATTTAGGCTGAAACTTTAGGTTATCATAAATAGTTTGAAGACCTACAAATAAGTGAATGAATTCAATAACATGTCAACGATTAATCTGAACAAAATATTGAAATTAAAGGGGAGGTTAATGTGTGGAGAATATTTTAAACTTGAGCTCTAAACCTCACAGATCTTCATACCATCTGTAAGTCTGCAACCTCCTGGTCTTAGCATCTGTTGCTTTAATTGGAAGTTAACAGCTGCTGACTCCACCCCTTTCTTGTCGGTACCATGGATACCATCATGCATCTCGTTTCAGGCCCGGTTTGATAACAGCAGCTGTGTTTGTTTGATGCTCCTCATATCTTTTTGGCTCATTTATCTAAACTGATTTATCCTATTAAACCCTGGTTCATTAGTTTCAGTCTGAGTCATTTCAATGCAACACAAACTGATGGATTAGCATCGATAGCAGAATATTCATTCATATAAAACAAGGTTATGGCAAAGATATGACAACGTTCATCATCATCTCTTCTTAATGTTTCTTTTATTTTGGTTCTTTGTCTTGTTCAGTGAGTTTTATCAGTAGAAATCCTTGTACCATTGGAAATGCTAAATGTTAGCTTAGCAATGTTAGCATAGCATTGTTAGCTTAGCGCTGCAGAGTTCGTCTCATCGGTCTGTTTTACTAAATTATTCCTGACATACACTGGTCTCAGACTGTTAGACTGGTTTACATATTGGACCAGTTAATGGCTTATTGTTTGAACAAAACATGAAGGTAATAAAGAAATTGAACAAAATGTTGAGAAAATGAAGGAAAAAAATACAAGAAATGAAAAAAGAAAATCAGTATAATTGATAAAAATGTCCAAAATTGCTGGCCATCTCAACAAAATCAGACAATAGTAAATTCAGAAAATAAAAAAATAAAATAAAATAAAAGTACATTAGATAGAAAATGAACAAGAAACTGAGCAAAAAGAAACATAAAGCAGAAAATCAATAAAATCACTGAGGAAAATTAATAAAATGATGAAGGAAATAAGATTAGATTAGATTAGATAGATACTTTATTAATCTCCAAAGAGAAATTCACAAATAAGTACAATTGATCAAAAATAATCCAAGAAAATAAACAAAATCACCAAGAAAAAAAAATTAAAATGGATCAAGTATGTCAATAAAAAAAAAACTTAGCAAATCCATCAAGAAAACGAACAAAATAATCAAAGAAATTAGTAAAAAATGATGAAAACTATTATCATAATAAAGAATCTGTACAAAATCACTGAGAAAATGAATAAAAACAACAAAAAAAGAACAAAATAGTGTGTTGTTTGAGTTGTGCTCTGGTTTTGTTGAGCTTTTGAGCTGATGTTCTTCTGGCTACATGGTCGTAAAGAATGTGTATATCGGTACAAGTGTCACATAGCGTTACCATGGCAACACAGATTGGACTAGGCTTCAGAGGCTACGCTAACATTATCCCATTTTCCTGTTTGTTTAAAGCTTCAGGTCATGATCTGTTGGATTCAATAAAGATGCAACAGCAATGCTAGCTAATGTAGTTAGCATCTGACCTTTGTTTGTTTGTTTTACACTTTTTTTATTCAGATCCACGTCTCCTTTAATTTCATTGGACAGTAGTCATTTGTATGAGGGGCTTAATGAACAGTGATGTTGGTGATAATGTTGTTTTCAGTATCTCATATACAACAAGCTGTAATTAAGTGAATGTATTTGAACGATAGATCTGCCCAATGTACTGTAAAATGTTAAATTATAGTGTAAGTAACGGTGTGGTTCCAGTGTGAGGGATGTGTCTTCCACACACACACTGACTAGTTACCAGAGACATGTGTGATTGGTTGATTTGCGGTATTCGGTGGTGGTAACAGCAGACCTCCACCTCCTGTGAAGCTGTCAGTGTAATGCATATTCATACACAACCCCGTTACCCCATACAGTTATGTATTTATCGTCTGTGCCAGACAGATGCAGCCACAAATACAGAAATTCACTTTAATATTCACCTCCAACTGAAACCACAACTGCACGTTTCATCATCATCATCATCATCAACTCCTGCTGTCAACAATTTGTCATTTGCAGAAAACAATTCATAGCAGGTTCACAGACAAAACAATCAGTTTATATAGAATTCATTTCTGAGTCTGAGGAGACTTTACAACATTAGACCAACATGTTTAACGTCACTGCATCAGAGCATGTGTGATCTACTCTATTCAATTCTACGCTCGAATGAAATCACATCCAGCTGTTTCTTAAATCTTGTTTCCAGTATTTTCATATGTGTTTCACCACCTTTGAGAAGCTGCAACCTGTGAAATTTTAGCAGTTTTGCCAGAATTTTTTTCTTTTTCATTTCATTTCTCTTGTGTGATAAGTAGCACATGATAAAATATGCATTTTAGCAAAGCCAAACTGTGATTTTTAGCACACTTTACTGCTGTTAACTGTGTTTGTATTAGAGTAAAATACACAAAAAAGGCCATTTCCATCTCAAGGATTGGGATCCCTGGGACATATATATATAATTTCAAACATGTTCAACATTCCCCACAGTTCAACACAATAACTTAAATACGGTAAATAATTAATGTACATTACAACATAATTTTTTTCTGATTGAGGATAAGCCTTGTTTTGCTTCGTTCCAATTGCCCTGAACATATTTAATGTGTGATTTCCATCAGATTTTGTGTCTTAGATCAAACCGCTACTTACTTTTTACTTATGTATTTCTTTTTTGATTTCCAAATAACACAGATTTGGTTTTATTGAAATTTAAAGACAATTGAGTTAAATCAAACCCCCTTTTTAACTTTGATTGCGATCACCTCCAAAAGCTGCTGCAATTCCACATCAGAACAAAAGATATTGGTGTCATCTGCAAATAAGACAAATTTTAACATATTAGTTTATATACGTAAATAATTAAGGACCTCAAACTGACCCTTGAGGTACCCCACATGCTATATTCATCATTGTATATTTATGCAGATTTATTTGTAGATATTTTGGTTTGTTGAGTTCATAGTTCTTTAACCACTTCCAAACAATACCCCAGAAACCATATGTCTACTTACTTCTACTGAGAAATAACAATATATACATCAGAAAAATTAAGTACAACATTCAATGCATTTTTTAAGAGTTTCACCTGATGTTGTAAATAAAATAAATCCAATGAAACCCAATAATTAGAACCATTTACACTGATGATGATGTCATAATATTGACTGAAAATACAATATAAAAAGTCCTTTCTCTGTAGTTTATTGAGTTCTGATCCTGGACCTGGACCAGTTCTGAATCTTTAAACACCTATAACTGTTAATACTCATTTATACAATGAATTTATTTCTACGTGTAACATTTAACTGATTTATCACCATTTATTCTAATATTATCTTATGTATTTTGCATTTTTCAGTGTAAATCATGAATTTCTTATGTTTAATTCACTGATCATGTAGATGTTCTTTAAGTCAGAGTAAATCCAAAGGTTATTATATCAAAATAGAAAAACGGACATCTTCAGTCAAATCTGTCATTAACTGAACATAAACCCAGTGTGTCCATCTGCTGTCATTAATCCAACTCTGTGGGTTTATTATTTTTTCTTCAGTTTCTTTCAGTTTGTTAGTCTGTCCATTTTGTTCATGCTAGTTATTATTTTGATCAATTTTGGATTCGTTTTGTTCAATTTATTGATTACTTTGGCCTTTTTGTTCATTTTCTTGCTCATTTTCTTTTATTTTTTTAACTTCATTTCAGTCATTATTTGTTCTGCTTATTATTTTGTACATTTTTTTTGTTCATTTTAGTTACTATTTAATAAACCCTGCATTTCCATCCACTGTCATTGATCCAACTCCAGGGGTTTTACTGGTGAATCAATGTTGTAGAAGATTATGGTGTTTCCATGGCAACTATTCAGCCTCTGAACATCCAAATGGGTCATATTTGATGACCATGAAAAGATAAATAACTGCATTTTACACTAATTATTTACATGGATGGATAGGATTAATGGATCAACAGGTGTTAAACATTTTAGATCAGTAAATGGTTTAGGTTTTCGAAGGTTAACACATTTAATACAGGGTTCTGGTTGTTATGAAATTTTGAATTCTCTTAATTTTTCAAGTATTTTCCTGATGTTCTCCTCTATTTTGAAGTATTTGTTCACTTTTATGCCACATTTCAAGTTTTTTCAGTTTAGGTTTTACTTATTTTTCACGTATTTTGCTAATTTTGTTCTGACTTTACAAGTTTTTCTACTTTTGAACCTATGAATAATTGAGGGGAAACTGTATTTTACACCAATTATTGATATGTGTTGATAGGATTAATGGATCAACAGGTATTAAACAGTTCCATCAGTAGATGGTTTGGGCTGAAGGTGGATATTTGCATCTTTAAGGGTTAACTTGCTGTGTTTTATGTGTTGTGGTGCATGTTCTACTTGTCATCCAAAGCCCTCAGATTGAAGAGGAAGTTATGTGAAGACATGTGGGGTATTATTGAGGGGGTGTGTGTGTTTGGGGGGGGGGCTAGATAGACTCCAGCCTGACTGTTCACTATTGGTTTACATCTTTTAATGAGGCTGTACATTACACCACAAATATATGCAAAAGGGTCATGAAAAAGGTGAGGAGGTGGGTAGGGCTGGGGGAGCAGAGGGGTGGAGGGATGGTAGGGGTGAGGTGTGCCACTTATTGCATCAAATCCTGCTGGTAGCCACCCCCCCCCCACCAAGTGCCATGTGAAGACTTGGGTGTGAATGCCAGCTTCAAGGCGACGTGTGTGTGGGTGTGTGTGTGTGTGTGTGTGTGTGTCTGTGTGTGTGTGTGTGTGTGTGTGGGTGTGTGGTGCCGGGGGCAGGGGGGGGGGGGGGAAGGATGGTTGGGGTGGTGTCAGATGGGGGCAGGAGGTCGAGCTGTCTCCCAGAGGGGGGGTAGTGGGGTGGACTGGCATGTATATGTATGTTTGTGAGTGTGTGTTTCCTGGCGTTGTGGGTCCGAATTCAGCTCAATTTAACTTCAACTATAATAGTAAAATAAAATAAATAAATTTAAAATAAAATAATAATAATAAATAATAATAATAACCTGTAAATAGTGACAACTCTAACTATTAGTCTGTTTGTTTTAGTGCAAAAAAGTCAGGTTAAATTACAAAAACACTTACGTTTACAAACTATCTTTTCACAACAAATGACAATAACATGAACAACCTGAAAGAAAAATAAGTGTAATTTGAACAATATTCTGCCTCCGTTTATTATTTCTACATTTACATTGTAACTTAGAGATCACAGTGGCTTTACAAATACACAAAACATTTAATAACAGACAGAATACTGGTACAATTACACTGACTTTGCTTAAGACATTTCAGGTTGTTCATATTTGTTCAGGTTATTCACATTTTTGCTAAAGGATAGTTTGTAAATGTGAATATTTTCATGTAATGTAACTTTTTTTCACTAAAACAAAGATAAACATTTGTATTTGTCATTATTTATAGGTTCTTCTGTTATTATTTCACTGGTCTGATCCACTTTAGATCATGCTGGTCTGAATGTCCTGAACTAAAATGGTTGTTCATGTCTTCAGATCTTATGGGGGGATTGGACCCTCCAGTGGCTGGTTTTGGCCCATGGGCCGTATGTTTGACACCGTGGTGTATAGGTAAATGTCACCACATGTCATTGGGTGTCAACGCGCACAGATCGAAGCTGGTGGAAGAAATGAAGCCCTGGGTTCAGATGGAACTCATTAGAATGTCACAGATTTGATCCCTTTCGCGTTATGGGATTATGTATTCAGAGCCATATTACGCTTGTTTTGGCTGTTAGCGAGCGCTAGCCCCCCGCTGATCCCCACGCAGCCCAAAAAAAAAAAAATCAGCCCAGGCTAATTCGTCTGTTCTGATGATTTTCTTTTGTCAGTTTCTGCCAAGATGAACAAAGCACGAGGGTTTGTCACTGTTCATTTGACGAGATCAGACGCCACCAAAGTGGCTTTAAACTTCACAAACATGTGGACGCCGCCGCTTCATCATAGCGTCACGGCATCGGAGTTCTGGAGCAAAGACTTGTCTTTTCATGACTGTGATGGAGGCAGAGCCGCTTTTGGAGAGCTCTGATCATTGTGTGTCAGAGAAGGTGAAAGATCACTGCAGAGATGGTGTTAGAGTACCATTTGGAGAAGACAAGGGGTAAAGTCAGGGCAGAAGAACCAACCAAAGCACCAGGAGAAACCAGACGCATGTCAAAGACGCAAAGGAAAAACCACAAGATCTGCCACAGACAGATTAGACACAGCAGAAAATACAAAAATGAGTTTTGTACATAATGTAAACTAGTTCCACTGTCCCTGCATGTCAGGGTCCTGTTCATGTGAATCAATACCAGTTGAAGGTGTGAGGTTGTCAGGTTCTGTCTCTATGTTCCAGTCCTGTGGTCTGGATGCAGGAGATCAGTCTCCCAGTAGAAGCGGGCTGGAAGAGAACGTAATTTCACTGGAAGAGAACTCAACTCATTCTGTCAAACTCCATATATGACTTCTATCAGTGATCAATAGGAATTAGATTGATATCTGTAACTATTTACATGTTATAAACCATCAAAATATGGACCAGTAGAAGGAAAGGAACAGCTTTGATATTTAAAAAATGAAAAAATCTAAATTTCTCAAAATTGTGAACAAACTTTGAAGTTATTGTCCCAAAGAAGATACAAATAAAATTAGAAATTAATCCATCCACAAGTTTCATCAGAGAAGTTGATTGAAGAAATTGCTTATGAAGACAATGACAAAGATAAAGGTAAAGACAAAGACGACGACAAAGACAACAACTAAGACGACGACTAAGACGATAAAGACAATGCCAATGAAGACAAAGACAACAATATAGACCACAATAAAGAAGATGATAAAGACAATGAAGACAACAACAAAGATGACAACGACAAAGACGACAAAGATGATGATGACAAACGCATCAAAGACGATGAAGACAACGACAAAGATGATGTCAACTCAGCTGGACACAGCGCCGTCACACGAGCTCATGTCCAATCAGTTGCTGAGATACGATGATTCCTTGTTGGCAGTTTCGTCATTCCAGTTTGTTCTCAGTCACATGTATCTGCAACTCCTGGCCCATCTGTGGGATTAAAGCTGGAGGCACCTGGAGGATAAGGCTCTTAACATGAAGTGTCTGCATCAGAACCGGTCTGAGGATGGAAGCCTCTGTGTTAATATAATAACACTCTAATGTTGACAGTTTACATCATAGGTGTCAAACATGTGGCCCGTGGGCCAAAACTGGCCCACCAAAGAGTCCAGTCCAGCCCCTGGGAATGAATTTCTCAAATGCAAAAATTACACTAAAAATATTAACAATTATTTTAGTTCAGGTTCCACATTCAGACCAGTATGATCTAAAGTGGGTCAGACCAGTAAAACAATAACAGAATAACCTATAAATAATGTCAAATACACATAAAAGTTATATTAAATTGCATAAAACTATGCTTTCACAAAAAATGTCAACCTGAAATGTCTTAAAATAAATCAGTGTAATTGTACCAATATTATTATTAAATGTTTTGTGTGTTTTAGATCCACTGTGATCTGTAAGTGTCTGTTATTATTTTACTGGACTGACCCACTGTAGATCATATTGGTCTGAATGTGGAACCTGAACTATATGAATTTCACACCACTAGTTTACTTCTACTATTCATGGTGTATGGTCACTGTTTGGACACTTTCACCTCCAGTCCATGGAGGTCAAAGGTCAAGAACAGCACTGCCTCATTTCAGATCGACGCCGTAGGATTTGATTCTAAAAAGTCTTAACATTTCACATTGTGAAGTCTACATCTACTAAACAACCAATAAGAATCCAGCATGAAACAACACCTTCATTCATACTTGACAATTAGTCATTCGCAACAATATTGAGTCACAATGAAGCAAGTACCATAGAAGAACAGAGCATGAAGATCAGAAATGTTAACAATAAGTCTGAGTTTGGCTTCACATCCTCCTCCTGGACTTTTAATGTTTTCCTGTTCATGTAAATATCTGTAACATTACAACATTAGAATTAGCTTAGCATCGTAGCATCGTCTGTGTTACCGTCCTTCATTCGATCCACGTCAATGAACTCAGAACATCAGACAAACAGGAGGTTTTACTGCATGTCATTAGTACTGAGATTTAATAAGAAACATCCTGTTTTACCGGCTGGTATCCAGGTGAGCGTATTATCCACACTTTATATTTCATGTTATTAAAGGTCATTTTATTTTTCAGTTAGTTTTAGGTCAGAATTCCAAACTTAACCCTTCCACTAAAATCCTTACACTATAAACAAGGTTAAATTCCTACACCAACACCCTTCTGCCAAGTGAGTGCAAAATGCACATTTTAGCATTTAACATTTGACCTAGCACAAAAAAAAATAATAATATACATTAACCAATATGTGTTTATTACTGACATATGACAGGAAAAGTAACTAATCCAATTATTGTGTAGAATGCTGGGGGGAAACGTTTATTGTGGGTATTTTTGCATCAAAAATCATGGTTTACATCACAAACATGACATTTAAAGGGTTAAAAATATGACATTAAGTATTTGGTATTTATGTTTATGGCTCAAGTTGATGAAATTTTTTTTAAGTTCAAAATGAGCTGTAATAATAATAATAATAATAATAATAATAATGCATGGTGTATATTAAACTGAATTTCTCCACAGGGATAATAAGGTGATTTAACCTAAACCATATTCATTTTTATTAGTTCATCTTCATTATTACAGTTGTAAATGTTCTGTTCTGTTCATATCTTCCACAGTTACTTTCCTTTTTCCCCACAAACAAGTGGTATTACATTAAAACTAGTATCAAAAAGATCTTAATGTTGCTGAGAATCACATGCAGTCTGTCCCTGACAGACCTCCAAAATGCCCGTCATGGCAGCGACGGGACTGTGACATAACTGTCAAGACTCTTTTTGTATAAAACGATCAGGAGTAAAGAAAACAGGACACAAAGTGGCTGCTGCTACAGAAAAGACTGCAGATGGGAGCTGGGAGTCGCAGTGCAAAAGCCTAAAGGAGAAGTGAAAGAGCAGAGGATGATGGAAAGGCGGGCGGATCAGTCGCTCCAGGCCTGGCCTCTCGGTGGGGGGTCGTGCTCGGGGCGAGATCACAGGCCTGCTGCCACGCCGAAGCCTTCACAGGCACACAGCGACAGATAGGACGCTGCTGGCACTGGGGCGCCGCAATGATTCACCCCAATGCCGCCGCCGCCACCACCACTGACGGACGCCCAGACCCACCTACACCGACACTTCCTGTCTCCAACAGCCTCGGCAGGTTTGGAACGGGCCTGGGCCTGGTCCTGAGGTGATACCGGGTCGTACAGAACACAGTTTGGAGTCAAGTCGAGCAGTTTGTCAAATCTAACAATGATAAAACATACTTAACAAACTTAAACTACAGGGGGTCCCTAAAGTCTGGACATTTAGGACACAGTGGACAACTAGGACACATGGGACATATGACACACTGGACACATGGGAAACAGGACGCAGTGAAAACATAGACACATGGGACACATTGGACTTATTGGACACAGGACACACTGGATAGATAGGACACACTGAACATTCAGTAACTATAGTTTTTAGTCTCTTCACTGTGGTGGTAAGAGATTCACTGAATGACAATGTCCCTCACTAGATTGGAGGACGTGATGTTAGTGGACTTTACCCTCCATGACTACGTTCAGACTGCTGGCAAATGTTTTTTGGCAAAATGATTTTTTGCCAATACTGTATGTGACCTGTATACGATCTGTTGAAGATAGTTTGAACAGCACAAATCTGACCCAGGCCACTTTCATTTGTGGCCCTAAATCTGATATGCATCTGATATTTTACAATGCGACAGCAGTCTGAACATCCAGGTCGCATTTATTCAAGCTTTACGTCATTGAAATGCAACACAATTCTGCGTTTACTTCTGCAAACAGAGTGTGTGCCTGCGTGGTCACATATTACATCAGGACCTCTTTGGTGCATGTTTAGTGCAAGTCGCATTAAATGTGTGACATTAACAAGCACACAAAAAAAATGGATTTTACCAACAACCTGCTTCTGAATGTAGCCCATGACTTCTTTTTCGGGCCCTTGCTAAAGTAGGTTTACTCAGTGAAACTCAGATGGAACAGGGGGGATAGAAGAAATAAAAAATGAATCTGCTCAAATCAACAGCAGTGCAGAATTATCGCATTGAGTTCACAGGAGTTTTACAAAGCACATCAACCTTTGCATCACAAATGATGGAAGTCATATTGAAAATGTTACTTGTTAATAATTAAATATTAATATTCCAATTGGTTGACTGTTGTCGAACATTTTATTTCCTGATATGCATTTTTGTGGATGTGTCCAGACTTTAGGGACACCCTGTAGGACTGGACCTGAATGTTGGACTAGTTCAGAGTTTGTCCAGTTCCACATCTGTCTCCTTCTCCTAAACAGTGGTGTTGAATTAGGTCATCACAAAGAAGCTATGCTGACTGAATGCTAAACTAAACCTAAATTAAACTTAAACCAAACCTGAACTAGACCTATGCTAAACCTAACTGAAACTTAAACCTAAACTAAACCAAAATTAAACCTAAACTAAATCTAAATTAAACCTAAACTAGACCTATACTAAACCGAACCTAAACCTAACCTAAACCTAAACTCTCTACAAATACAGGGACTCTCAGAACCAGCAGAACATAAACATCTACATCCAAATGTTAGATTATGTTCTTTAACTCTTTAACTGATGCATGAGGAGCTTCTCATTTAATAAACAACCATGTGCTTGTACAGAAAATAGAGATTGGACTGTTTTTCAATGTAAAAATGTCATGTGGTCTGATGAGTCCACACTGACTCTGTTCCAGAACGATGGACACATTTGAACTTAAGTACAGTAAAACCAAACTAAGAGACAAAACTGGGCAAAATTAGTCTTAAAGGTGGGTCAAATCATCATCAGATAGAATGAATGTCAGATGTATAGTAGGTGCTTCTGTTGGTGGTTGAGTTTCAGGTCCAGATGTGTCTGATAAGTCCACGGCCAACGGGCGTCTTGAAGCACCTTCAACTTCAAAGGATTAAACACAGCTACTAATAGACGACACTGACTGGAACACGACTCACATCTAATCATAACATTTACTTTCAAGGAGATAAAATTGATCTTGTTGGTCTCAGAATGGTGCCGTCGGCATCCCATCCACCCTAAACCAACAGAGCCCCGCCCCCCCTCCTCCAGCCCCCGTCTCTGTGCCCCCGTCTGCTCAGAGTCAGTCGTCTTCTATTAGTATCAGCCTGTTCTCATCATTATCCATCAATTAGACGGACACCAGCCCACGCCCACAGACGAACATCTGCAGCCCCTCGGCCCAGAGCGCCCGGCCGAGGATGACCACGGAGGGAGGGGCTAACACCTGGATGGGGCGGGCCCAGGCTCGGACCAGGTCCAGTTAATAGACCGGACCGATAAACAGCCATGTGTCACAGCAGCGACTTAAAACCCTTTTACCCCTGACGTGTCTGGGCTGAGCGTTCTGAATGTTTGATTTATTTCAAATATTCATAAAAATTCAACCGTTTGCTCAATAGGAACATTTTCAAAAACGTGCTGATAGAATAGACCTCGTTCTTTCTATAGACATCTGAGCATGCTCAGTTCAACCCCCACCGCCTGTAGAATGGGGGGTAAAACACAGAGCAGTGATTAGATGACTCACTATCATAAAAATAGTTGGTTTTGGCTTTTTTTAAAAGCACTTTTTTTTCTTTTTTAAATGTATTTATTTTTGCTGTTGGTTCCAGTGTTGTGGTGATTTTCCTTTCTTTCTTTCTTTCTTTCTTTCTTTCTTTCTTTCTTTCTTTCTTTCTTTCTTTCTTTCTTTCTTTCTTTCTTTCTACTTAATTTTTGTAACTGATTTTGAAGTTCAATCAAGTGTCAAAAAGCAGCTGGACTAATTTTTATATTTATATATAAATAAAAGAGCCCAAAACAAAAACTATTTGGCCCAAATTCAAATCCTCGTTGTTGTTCAGTGTGTTCTAGTTCACAGTTCATGTTCAACATCCTAAATCTCTTATTGATGTGCATTCTGCCTTATTTTGTAAAACGTCTATCTTATTTAGTAGCTCCACTCCATTCTTATGAATTTAATATTTTAGGTTCTCCATCCATGTTAGTATTTGATTAATAATCTGTGAATATTCTGACTTGTCTGAAGTCTGAATCACCTGTAAAAACAACCCGTAACCACTTCCAACTATATTTTCTCTACATTTACCATTTGATTACCATGATTTCTTGATTTCTCACAATTTATTAAAATATTATCTTTTGCATTGTTCAGGTAAAATCCTCTGTTTTCTATATTTAATTCCCTGATCATGTAGATGTTTATTAAAGCTCAGAGTAAATTCAAAGATTATTTTATCAAAACAGAGAAAATTTGAAGAAAAGCGGCTTTTTTCAGTAAAAAAAAAAAAATCAACTGAACATAAAACAAGTGTCTACAACCATATTTCGTTCTTTTTTTTATTTCTTTGTTTTGATTCATTTTGTTTCCGAACTTATTAGTATTTCTTCACTTTTGTTTGGTGTCAGACTTAGTTTGTTCACATGACTTAATATTTTGTTAATTTATTGTTCATTTTTGATCACTTAGGCTGTAATGTAACCTTTAAATCCAGTCTGATTAGTGTGATTAGGAAACAAATAAATGGACGACAGGATCAGTGACTGTGTTGAAGTGTTTGAAATCGTCTCCGGTCGAGTCGAGTCGTTCGTAAAGACAGAAACACAAAGTCAGAACGTGACGGTAAAAGATCTGCCTGAGACGCCGTCAGATCCATCACTGAAGGACGGCGTAAAACATGTCGACATCACCAGTCATTAGGACCCCATTAACTGACGCCTAGACCCCAGGGTCTGGATTTAAATAGGTCCAAGGCCCACGGGATGGGATCCAGGTCTGATGGAGACCCAGATGACAAGATGCTGTGTAGGCAGAACCAGAACCGCAGTGCTCATCATCGTGATAATATGTGTCCAGTGCATATTGGTGCTGAGTGTTGTAATATGTATATTTGGTGTGTATATATGCATTTATTTATAAATATATAAATATTTTCCTGTATTTAATGTTTTGATCGTGCAGATTTGATGGTTAAACCAGACTTAAAGATGGTTAAAAACCAAACTAAGACATGGATTAAACAGACTAAAACTCAGTCTGTTTAATCCTGTTCATTAAAGCTCAGATTAAAGTTGAGGTTCATTATATCAAAACAGAGAAAACTGAAGAAAAACTGACTTTTCAGCACAGATATTACAAACTCATGTTAAAACCAGGCATCTGTGTCTACTGTCATTGATCCAACTCCGTAGTTTATTTATTTTCCATTGCATTCAATTTGTGGTTCATTTTGTTCATGTTCCTTATTATTTTGATACTTTTTAAAATTATTGTTAATTTTGTTTGATTTATTGATTTCTTTTTTGGGTTCATTTTCTTGATTATTCTTTTTGTTTTTTATTTTGCGTTCATGTTCATTTACTATTTAACATATGATCCAAAACCCCAGTGTGTCCATCCGCGGTCATTGCTTCAAACTATATAGGTTTTACTGTGAATAAATGTCGTAGATGATGACGGGGTTTGCTCGGTAACTATGGCATGTCCAAATGAGTCATTTCTGATGACTATGATGAAGATGAATAACTAATTTTACACCAATTATTGTAAAATATTGATGGGATTAGTGGATCACCAGGCATTGTCCTGTATTTGAACCAGATTTTTAAAATGTGGGGGCTCATCCAGGATTCATACTGGTTGAGACCATATTTACTCGCTGCTGTATTTCTTTAGATGTTCAATCCTTCTCAGCTCCAATCAGGACCTTAGCATTTTTTTTTTTTTTTGCACAAATGCCAAGAGAAAATGTGTTCCATGTATTGTTAGGATTAGTGGATCAACAGATATAAAACAGTTACATCAGTAGATGGTTTAAGTTAAAGGTGAATGTTTGGGTGTTTAAGGGTTAATTCTTTTGGTTCTAGTATCAAATGGTTGTTGTTGTTCTTTGTGTTGCAGCAATGGTACACCAGCACCATGAACCTGGTAGGAACATGGCTGACAGACCGGATGGACCTGCAGCTCCACGTCTACCAGCTGAAGATCCTCATCAGAGTGGTCAAGGTAGACTTTTATACCAAATGCTAAACACACACACAGTGTTATTCCAACTTACTTATGTGCAACTTCACAGGTTCCAAACACACTTTTTCCAATGTGATTCCAATATTCATGTGTTTTGTGCACTTAAACCCAGTAGAAACAGTGGATTGACCCGTTTTTTTTCTTGGCGTTGATGGTTGATTATGAATCCTAACGGTGCCACAGTGGCAGTGTTGACAGATTCTTTTGGTTCATTCTGTCAAAATATTTTTGTTGTGAAGCTGCAGCTGGAACCATGAAGCCACCGTTTATACAACAATTTAATATAATACAAAATTAGGAGAATTAACCAAACATAGGTGGTCGTAAATAGGTTGCAGAGGATGATATGAAGCTGCATCAGCACAGATGATACAGACATGTAGTGAATATTAGTACTTTAACCCTTTATAGGGCACTTGTTGAAATACTCTGAAATTCAATATTTCAACCTTAGTATGTTATTGGACATCGTCATCTACCTCTTCGACAGTTGCCGTGACAACAGTCTCCCTCCTCTTCCCATAAGACATCTGAGCAGCTACTGTTAGAAGGTCATAAACTTATAAAAATCACTCATATTCACTATTTACAGATTTCTATAAAATCTGTCTGAATCACTATAGTTTTATATAAACCAACATGACCTCAGTGAGTCACAGGCTTCGACCCATATTTAATGTTTGCAGGACTGACCGAAAATAGTCACTTGCCAATCAAGAGGTAATGATGTAATTGGTGTGAGTATATAGGTAACATTCATATATAGGTGCAGTGGAAACAGTGGATTGACCCATTTTTTCTTGGCGTTGATGGTTGATTATGAACCCTAATGTGTCACAGTGGGAGCGTTGACAGATTCACCTTCACACATGTTTTGTTAATGAGTCGTTCCACATTCGCCTCAGACCCGGTTCACCATATGCACCATATGTGTCGTATGTCGACTAACGCGGTGTTAAACCAGAAGGAATAATCTGACCCGGGATCAGCCAAAACCACCACATGCCTCCAGATCTGACAGAGACAAACATGTGACTGTCGTTTTGTTTGTGCTTTTATTTTTCTTCAAATCTGTAGAAAAAGTACCGCGACTTCCGCCTTCAGGGGGTTCTGGACTCGACGTTGAACAGTAAGATGTACGAGACGGTGAGGAACCGGCTGACGCTGGAGGAGGCCACGGCATCGGTGAGGGAGGGGGGGATGCAGGGGATCAGCATGAAGGACAGCGATGAAGAGGACTGACTCCGCCCCCGAACACCAAACCAAACCAATGTCAGAGCTTGTCAGAGAGCCGATGGCGTTACCGCCTGAGAACCCACGCAGCCTTTCCGTTGGGTCAAACCCCACCCACCTAAACTCCGCCCACATCTGTCCGTTATTTCCATGTTTATTTTTTTGTTCCTGTAAAAGTTCCGGTCCAGTCCGTCCATGTGAATGTATCGACAGAACATTCTCTGATCATGCACTTATTGGTTTCTACCAACATTAGGACACTTAGTTTAATTATGTAAAGATAATGGATCCAAAACACCAGGGTTCTAGGACGTTTCCACACCTGCCTCGTTTGGTCCAGACTTTCCATTTGATTCAAAGCTAATGTTCAGGTGTGAACTGCCCGGTCGGCCTCAGTCTGGAAAGACCTCTGGACCAACAGCAGGTTAATGATGTGGAAAACAAACAACGGATGGAAAAAGTTCAAAAAGAAGTGAAGTATCAACATGCTTATGTCAGACATCACCACGTAGAAGACGATAACGAAAAAAGGAAATTACAGCAAAAAAAAAAAAAGATGAAAAGTCAAATAAAAGGTTTTTAACATTCAGGTGTGAAAACACCATCAGAGAAGCACAAATGGAAAGGAAAACCTGAGACTTAGCACAGGCATCAAATAAATTAAATCCATCTATATGAGCTTCGTCTTTAAGGAAATAAAAATATTCCATCGTAGGTCCTGTAATGTAAGCCTACGTCTACATTCTTCATACGGGAACGTCAACGTAGAAGTCTAAAATATTTTCACCCTTTAATGCATGACTTATGGAAACTATAGTCAAGATTTTTTTCACTGAGCGTTCCATTAATGTCCACTCAGATGAACACCATGATTAGTTAAGAATTACAGTACTGCTCCTCATGGTGCAAAAAAAAGAAGACACGCAACAATAAAAACAGAACAAGTCATACACAGATTGGAACATCTTTGTGTACAAAAATATGGACATGCACAAAAATATATATAAAAAAATAAATAAAAATTAAATACAGTGTGTAAAAGTATGTTGATGGCCCATAGTCAAAAGAAAGAAGCAAATGAATATTTATTTAACAAAATGATAAATTGTGTGAACGCTATGAAATAACATTTTCAATGCAGAAAAATATGCAATATTTAACAACTGTTAATTCCACTCTAATACCAGTTCTCCATTGATTTCCACTAAAACCAGTTAGCACAGATCAGGTTTATCCAGAAAAGTAAAGTTACAGTAATTGTATGAATAACAGTGTAAATGCATGGAGTCCACTGTGTTGAATCGATGAATACTATAATAATATATGTAAGAGAACAGCTGTAGAATAGATGAGCACTGGACTGAACACCAGGTATGAAAGGGTTAAAATCTGAACCTTGTGCATGATCAGCTGATTATCTGATGGTCAAAGATCAAAGTGTCTGATCCAAAAGTTTAGAAATGTGTTTATTATTAATGTTTGAAGCAATATGGATGATGATGATAAACGAACAAGGCTGATGTGACTGTCTTTGTAACAGTTGTGTATCATTTCTCATCTGGTTGAATGTTTTAATGGCATGAGGTGGATCCGGTTTAAGAACTCGCGTAGAAACATAATTAGGCACTAAGGCTACATTCAGACTGCAGGCAAATGTGGCCCAAATCTGATTTTTTTTGCCCATATGTGACCTGTATCCGATCTGTTAAAGGCTGTTTGAACAGCATAAATCTGACCCAGGCCACTTTCATATGTGCTCCTAAATCTGAAATTTTGCAGTGCAATGTTAGTCCGTCGCATTTATCTGACCTTTATATCATTGAAATGCAACAAACGTCACAATTCTGCGTTCCAGGAGAAGAAGCAGTGGGAAAAACACACTTCTATAAACAGTGTGTCATGTATTACATCAGGACTTCTTCTGTGCATGTGGGTCACTTCAGAGTCGCATTCAGTCAAAACTGATAGAAGTCGTATTTAAAGTCTAATATGAACAAGTACACAAAAAAATCAGATTTCACCCAAAAATCTGAATTTTGCTTTAAGACCTGCTGTCTGAACGTCGTTTAAGGTGATGGCATTTAATGAATCAGTCTAAAAATACACAGGTGTCACAAAGAAAATGCAGATGGTAACATGTAGAAGTTCCAAAAAAAAACCTGCATTTCCCCAAACAGCCACTAGAGGCTCATGTTAAAACATTTAACTTTACAGTAGGAATGAAACGCTCATGGCCTCGTACAGATGCAAGGTTTGTTTTGGAGTTGATTTCATTATTTTAGCAGTTAGCTTTTATTCAGCTTCTATTTATTTATTTATTTATTTTTTCCCCTCATGGACACTTTGACCCTCAGAAGATTCTACGATGCAAATATTTCAGAAAGTTTACCAGTCACTGCTATTAGAACATCAGCATGTTTGCGTTAATTAGTTATAAAGTCAGTCAGCTAACGCTAGTTGGTGTCTTTAAACGTTAAGTGAACTTTAAGTAAATAGGTTCAAATACATGAACCAGATTCACAACCGTGGATGTTTTTAACAGTTTTTGGTTTTGTTTTGTTTTTTAACAATAATACCTTTAATTTCCCCCAAATTGTAGGAGAATTAAAGGAATCTTGAATGTTGATCTAAATTTGAGGTTGATTAATGCATGATTCAAATGATTAATCAGTTGTTTTACAAACTAGAGTTGATAGCTTCCCTGTGAAATAGAAATATATGATCATGGCTTAAAAGATAAAAGTAGCTCCAAACTAGATTTTTTTTTTACTCAAATTGATGTTCAGTTCTGTATTTATCAACACAATATTTTTAGTGTAATGCTCAATTATTAAGATTTATTTATATATGTTCTTATTTATTTAGATATTTGTTACTTTACCTTAGATTTTTAGTCCAGTAGTCAGCCACCTTGATATTTATTTAATATTAATTTAGATTAAATGCTTAATATATGGGAGGTTATTCTATTCCAAACTATTACTAGATCAGCCGGTAGAATCCCACATCAGACCTCTGATGATCCTGAAGCCCAAACCACAGAACATGTCCAAATATACTCATTTATCAAAGTAACATCACAAATATGAACTTAACTCAATGACTTATTAAATTGCAAAAGAAGCCAAGACATATTTAAGATATTTAATAAAACGTTGAACCTAATTTCAGTAATAAAAGTTCTGAATACATGTGTTTAATAAAAATAAATAAATACTATATTTGCATTAACTGTGAAGTCAGAGGAATCACAGCAGAATACAGCAGAACCTCACAGTACAAGTTTAATATGTTCTATGATCAGGGCCGGATTTAGACCTGGGGGAGGGGGCATAAGCTATATAAACCCCCCCAGCCCCACCCCAAATAGCACCAGCTGGTCTCAGAAAACTGTTAAATATACATATATGCCTTTGAATAATATGAAAATTTTTAAATATATTGCCTTTTAATTTATATGACTATAATGTTAAATAATAAAGATTGTGTTGTAAAATTACAAAAATTATATTAGAGAATGCTCTAACTCACAACTTCATATATATTTTGTGTTGATTTTCCAAAAGTAAAATCAATGATTATGTCGTTAAAAGATGTTACACAACTTATGGTTTTCTATGCACATGGTGAGAAGAACAGACAACTTTTCTTGAAACATACTTGGTCTCAGTTCATTTTTTATTCTCTTTTGCTGTGAAAACCATCTTTCTCCTGAACTATAAGTTTCCATCAGACATAGACATAGGGGTAATATTGGTTCCACAAGGGGAAACTAAATGAATTGTGTCTTGAAAGATGAGTTGATTCTGAAAATGGACATAAGGACTAACTCACAGCACATTTTCTGACTTTTTTATGGTCAAAATGAGAAAATAAGTCCAAGCAGACCATTTTAGGTTTAAATACAGGTGCATCCACTATAATTCCATGAATTATCTACAGACAACACTGATACTAAATAGTACACATCTCCTATAATTCAGCTATCTAGTAACACAATTAGAGATGATTGATTTGAAACATTTTATTTTTAACACAACACACTGAGTCAAAATAAAAAAAAATACTGGAATGTTTTTGAGGCCCCTACAGATGTTGAGGCCCTGAATAGCTGGGTTTCAGTCACGTGGTTCTGATGACGTGCGCAGGCGGCGCGATTTTTGAGCAGAGGGCGGAAGTAAACTTGGAGGAGACGCAGGAGAGTCAGGAGAGCAGCTATTGTTCAACTTTAGACCCAGTTTCTCAGGAGAGATATAAACAG
>JAQQZY010000023.1:33869916-33883674 GCA_030068375.1 Ostorhinchus rueppellii | reverse complement strand
TAGCTGTAACCCTAATCCCAGCATAACCCCTAACACTAATCCTAGCACTAGCCTTAACCCTAGCTCTAACCCTAACCCTAACCCTAGCTGTAACCCTAACCCTAACCCTAACCCTAGCTGTAACCCTAGCTGTAACCCGAACCGTAGTCATAACCCTAAGCCTTTTTGTGTTTTTGCGTGTGTGTGTTTGTGTGTATGCATGTGTGTGTATGTCTTGGGACTCTTAAAGGACCAGACCTGTCTTTCTATGTGTGTGTATGGTGAAATCCTTTCATATCATTTATTGTGATATTTTCAATGTAAATCATTTACTTTCTGACATTTTATTTATTGATCATGTATCACTCTTTCCACTATACGATGACCAGTATTTATATCATTATATTATGAATATTTTCTTATCACACTATACTATTTTATTTTTCGATCATACCACACAATGACTAATATTTCATCATGATGGAGACCAGTGTCTTTAACAGCTCCATCCCCTCCACAGTCTCCACATTGTCCTCCCTGGGTCCTATTCCAGAACCAGTGTTCATGGTTCTGCTGGACAGTGTGTCGGTGCTGGTTCTGATCTCCTTCATGTCCACAGCCTCAGTTTTGGATTTCCAGTCCAGTCTATTATAGATCAGCAAACCCAGGCATTAGTAGTCCTCCACCTCTGATATTATTATTATTAATAATAATAATAATAATAATAATAATAATAATAATAATAATAATAATAATAATAATAATAATAATAATAAAAACAATAATAATGAAGGAGAAGAAATCAGATTAAATGAATTTAAGATAAAAAAAAACCCCAACAACTTTAAATCCCAGTTAAGATCAAAGATCCATGATGAAATAAAATTACCTAAATAAGAAAAAACAATAATCATACAAAATCTTTTTCAAAAGGAAATGCTTCTTTTTTAGTGCATTTGGATGCATTGAACATTTGGATCATGTGACTGATCCTCATTATCCTGAATAGTAGTAGTAGATTTTATTTTCTTAATAACAATTCAGTATGTATGTATGTATTATTATTATTATTATTGTTGTTGTTGTTGTTGTTGTTATCATTATTATGTATTTTACTTGAACATGGTTCCTCATTGGGATCTGGGTTCTTACATCAGTCTGGGACGTTTTTCTTCTGACTGTAAAAATACATATTTGTTAATCCGGGGCTATGACCTCCCCCCCTCCTTTTCTTAAGAAAGACAGAGAGTGTGAGATTAAGTCTGTGGATTAAGACATCATCATCTCCAGAGATGATATTACATCCAGAAGGAGATTGAAAGAATCAGCAGAGATCAAATCAGTAAAATCAAATGAGGACGATAAGACGCAGGAGGATTAGATATAATATAGTCCCAAATTAAAAGGAGACGGGATATCGAATTATTCATACAGGGGGAAGCAAATCCTTCTTAGAAGAAAAGAGGAAAAACAAGATTTGAGGAGATCTGAGGAGGTGAAGCCAAATCTGAAACAGACAAGGCCTGTTCATTCGGTAAAAGTCACATTTTATATTAGATTATTAATGAATTAAGATGAAGGAGCTTCAGGAGCTTTGCTTCTCCATCTGACTTTTATGCACATTTACAATTTGTGCAAAAACAAGAAATTCATTCATTCATTCATTTTCTGAAGATATGAATGAAAATGTTTTAAAATCACTAAAAAGTCCAGAATGTGGTGGATTTTTTTTCTTTTTTTTTTGTTTTTTACAGTAAATGTGTGAAGAACTACAATGTGAACAAAAGAGGATGAATGGCATTTTAACCTTTTAAATGCCATGTTTCTAATGAAACAAATCAGATTTTTTGTTGCAAAAAGCACACAAATTTTTTATTTTTAATTTTTTTTAAATATTCTACATAAAAAAGGACAATTTTTTTTCTCCATCCTGTCATACATTAGTGATTTAACACAATATTGGTTAGTATACAATAATGTTTTTGGTGCAAGGTCAAATGTAAAATGTGTCAGTTTGCATTTTGTACTCACTTATTTTATTTATTTTATTTTATTAGTTCATTTAATAAGGAGCATGAATATTTATGAACATTGGTGTATAAAAAAAAATACACCCATGTAAATATGCCAGAATTAGTAAAAAAAAAAAAAATTCGTTTTCATGTGCAGTCCCTAGGCAGGAAACAGAAACCAGACATAAAACAGCCAACATTAACACATCACTGCAATAAATTAAAAATTTAAAAATACACATAATTATGACATGGACATCATCAAAACAAACAAATGTAGTGTAGGAATTTAACACTGTTTACAATGTGATGCATTCAGTTTAAAACTCATGCAAAAAAAGAACTTCTGAGTGCAAAGTGTGCATAATATACTCACCTGGACACCGGAAGTTTGATACAAGAAATAGAATATATGAGAAATATGTGGAAACATCATCATGTATGAAAATCTGCAGAAATACCCCCCCAAAAAACAGATAAAAGCTATAAAAACAAATCTGAAGCAACGGCATCAAAACCCACAATATGAATTATACCCAGTTTGGTTTGTAGTGAATAATCTGAGTGGCCAGCAGGGGGCGCTGCAGGAAGCATGGACCTAATAAACAGTAGTAGAAGAAGAAGAAGCTGTTGTTTTCATTGAAAGTGTCTGTGACGTGTTTTTACTCAAATGGCAAAAAAAAAAACAAAAAAAAAATCCTGCAGTGAGCACCAAAACGAAATTTGCTACATTTTACAAGTTTTTTGCCATTTCTGTGAAACACAAAAATCTCGAATGTGCATGAAATAATAAAGAGTAAATGGACTTAAGATGAAATAACCTAAAGCCAGTTCAAAGCAAGGATCCACGATGAAATAAAATCAACTAAATAAGAAAATATGATAAAAACTATTTTTTGGGAGGATGTAGAAAATGGAAACAGTTTTAAAAAATCAATTTTAAAGCATTAAACATTTATTTCTCATCATCTGATGGATCCTCATCATCATAAATAACAGTTTTTATTTTTTTATTTCCATATCAGGATTTTATTCTTGTTATTACATTTTATTATTATACATACATATATCCATCCTATATTATAAAAGGGAAGTGGACTCTGTCTGTATGTCTTGGGTATCACATGAAATCCGTCCACAGCTGACTCCTGCTGTTCGTTATACTTGTGTACATTTGGTCAAGGAAGCGACTTACGAAAACAGCAAGTTGATGGGATCATTATTTTGGGAGATATTAGTTATTTGGAATACAATGGCTTCCCAGTGGACAATCACGTTTCTCTGCCCAGAATCATATAATCATCATTGAGGTGGGTTACCTAGCAACAGATAAACTATGGGGCCATCTTTGTCATGGTGTCAAATTCCATCCATCTCCAGAAACAGACATGCCAGCTGAGAGGTTATTAAACTGAAAATACCAGTGTCAATACCACGAGTCAACGCACTAGTTCGATTATATTTATAATAAATATCATGGGAATTGAAGTTATTGACGACTAAATATTGGGAGACAGCTGTTTGATAATGATGAAGTATTGTTTTAGTCTTTATTCAAATGTTTATCTGATGCTGCTTTAACGTTCATGAACTCATATTCACTACAAATGGATAAAAAAACTCCTGAACCTACTTTTATTTTTGTGGATTTTCTGAACATTCAGTGAAATTTGCTGATATTTTGAGGGGAACAGATCAAGCAGAGAAATGATTCCTTGACATTTACTGTCATTTGTTGTAATAATCATCATCTGATATGAAAATTCAACATGAGGCCATTTTGGGTCCAGTGTTTTTGTCCATGTAATAAACTCAGAGTCGATGGATCAACCTGGACGAGGGACGTGTTTTCACATCGTTTGGACATTATTGTCTCTGCGGAGGCGATTCCGTCTTCATTTCCTTTACATGTGACAATAATCGGCCGCTAACGCTCAGAGCAGAACACCTATTTGAACGTCCAATCAGCGGCGTGGTGGCGCGGCCTCGGCCTCCGATCATTCATTTCATTTCCCTATTTCTCTGTGGACTCCAGTGACTCCACGCCGCCGCCGTGGATTAATGGGCCTGGAGATTTACGCCGGCACGATCTGAGCTGCTTTGGCTTTTAAGCTCCAATCAAGTGGGGAAATGGGAAATGATAACTGTATCCAAATAAAGACAGTCTCCAACTGACCATCACAGTGAGAGCTGGCGTTGAGTGTTAGCGTCGCCACCGTACGGCGGGAAGCCCCAAACAAACCCTTCCCACGTGTCGAGTCCATCAAGTCGCTGTCGACGGGATACGAGTGGATAATAATAACAAGAGGGAAATGAAAAGATGAGAGGACGAACCAGAAGGAATGGAAATGGGGTTTGTTTGCATCTAACACTCGGCTTCCTTTACTCTGACCCAGTGGTGTCAAACATGCGGCTCACGGGCCAAAAACCAGTCCAATGATGAAAGCGAATATCACACCGAAGACATTAACGATCAATGGTGTTAAAATGATAGTAGTCCAGGTTCCACAGTCAGACCAATATGAGCTAAAGTGGATCAGAACCAGTAAAATAAGAACGAATAACTGATGAATAATAACAGCTGTCTTTGTGTAAAAAAAAAATTTAAAAATGTAATTACATTAAAATCTTTACATTTATAAACTATTCTTTAACAAAAAAAAACATGAATAACTTCAACAAATATGAACATGAAATGTGTTAATAAAAGTAAAGTGCATTTGAACTAGTTTATGCCTGTTATTAAATGTTTGGTGTATTTGTAGATTCACTGTGATCTGTGAGTTATAATGGACATGTGGAAATGAAGAACTGAGGCAGAACATTGTTAAAATTACTTATTTTTATTCTGAAAAAAAAAAAAAAAATCATGAGTGAAGATGTGAACAAATCCATAATGTGATAGTACTTTATTTCACTGTAAAACATAGAATCTAGTTTGTATGTGTCATTATTTTTAGGTTATTTTACTGGTTCCGTCTGTTCTAAATGGGCTGAAAGTGGAACCTGAACTCGTCAAAGGTCAAAGTCAGTTTTGTTGTCGTTTTTCTCCATATGTACTTCACATACAGAAAACTGAAAAAACTGTAAGAGCCCACAGTGCAAAAGAGTAGAACAGAGTAGGAAAACAAACAAAAAACAAATACAAGAGAACTATAAACATAGAATATAGAACTATAAACATAGAATATAGAATAGAACTACAAATATAGAATATAGAACTATAAACATAGAATATAGAATAGAACTATAAACATAGAATACATAATAGAACTATAAACATAGAATACAGAATAGAACTATGAACATAGAATAGAATAGAATAGAATAGAATAGAATAGAATAGAATAGAATAGAATAGAATAGAATAGAATAGAATAGAATAGATATGGCTTTATTGTCATTGCACATATTTCAGAACAACGAAATTACATTCCAGATTACAACCAACCAAGATCACATTAACACAAGAATAGAACTATGAACATAGAATATAGAATAGACATAGAATATAGAATAGAACTATAAACATAGAATATAGAATGGAACTATATAGAGCAGGGGATGAGCAGACAATAAAGGTGCAACAGTGAAGTTAAACAGATGAGTTACTGATAATACATGAGTTATTGGGAGGTGTGGCTTATATGGCAGAAATATCAGATTTTTTTTTCAAAATAAAATCACGATCTTGATTCAATCATGATTTTTTTACATTGATCTTTGAGACTTTTTCCATATCTTTTACCAGGTATAAATTCACAGCTTGCATTCCCTCTTTCCTCTGTGTACTGCTCTTCTAAACGGTGTCTGTACTAAAAGCTTGCGTTACAGTTGTTGGTCTTTGTGTAAGTCTAACTGTTGCCTCTGGCTGTGATGTGGCTGATCTTCTAGTTCAGTTTGACTCGTACTTTTTGGGATGCTGTCTCTTCAAGTGATTGAACAGGTTCGTAGTGTTTACACCTGATGTGTGAACTGTGTTTGTGCAAATTCGACAAATTACTGTTGTTTGCATTTTGCCATTTAGGGAAAAACCAAACCAATTCCATATGATGAAAGTGGAGTTCTTTTTAGGAAGCCACTCGTGCGTTTCACAGTCAGCCATGACTCCGGCTACACAACCTGAAGTCCAGGTGACGTGGACATGAAGCTTCAAACTCCAACCAGAGCTGCTGAATACTCTGATGACATCAGATTATAGAGCATTCCACTATCTGTCTGCTTTGTCGGATCGTTGACACATTGTACTCCTTCACAAACTAATATCATCATATTGCACACCCCAAGGTACTGCTAATTGATAAGTTATTGCTAATGCTAGTTATTGCTAATGCTAGTTACTGGTAATAGATGAATTGCTGGTAATAGTAGTTGTTGGTGATAGATGAATTGTTGGTAACACTAGTCACTGCTAATGCTAGTTACTGCTAATACTAAACATTGGTAATAGATGAGTTATTGATAATAATAGTTACTGCTAATGCTAGTTCTTGCTAATGCTAGTTATTGGTAATAAATGAATTGTTGGTAATAGTATATTGGTGATAGATGAATTGTTGGTAACACTAGTTATTGCTAATGCTAGTTACTGCTAATACTAAACATTGGGAATAGATGAGTTATTGGTAATAATAGTTACTGCTAATGCTAGTTATTGCTAATACTAGTTGTTGATAATAAATGAATTGTTGGTAACACTAGTTATTGCTAATGCTAGTTACTGCTAATACTAAACATTGGGAATAGACGAGTTATTGGTAATAATAGTTACTGTTAATGCTAGTTATTGCTAATACTAGTTGTTGGTAATAAATTAATTGTTGGTAATACTAGTTATTGGTCATGGATTAGTCATTGGTAATACTAGTTATTGCTAATGCAAGTTACTGCTAATACTAGTTATTGGGGACATGAATTTGTCGTCCCTGTGCCGCCGCCACATTCAGGTTGTTTCTGTTTGCGTGTCAGAAGTGTTAAAATTGCCGGCCATTTGAGAGGGCAGGTAGATGTCAGATCCATTTAATAAACTCAGCCCCCAAAGCCTCTTATGCTCCACACACACACACACACACACACACTGAAACCTTCTTATCACAGCCTTAAGAGGGGACGACAAGCCCGCTGATTAATTTTAGATCTTTTCCATGAAAAGAGTAGCTTACAGTTTAAAGCCCCCCCCCCCCCCCAGCGGAGGGCGAGGGCAGATTGACTCATACATGAGGACGATGTGTCCCCGTTCACGGTGGGATCCAGAACCGGCCCATATGGGGATCAACAGTATCACAGCCGTAAACAGGAGCTGCTGAGGCCACAGTCATTATTATTAGATGGATGTTGGCGTTAATCCTCCCTCCTGCACATATTTGACTGTGCACATGCTCATATTTGCCCCTTTTACATGCATGGGTTTAGACTCAGACCAGGGTTCAGGACATTCTCCACATATTCACACAACAAACAGAAGCAATGGGTTTTTGTCCAGAATTTCATTTTAAAACTATAATATTACCAGTGCTGTATTTGTATGTCATCGATCTCCCAATAGAAGTGGGCGGTACTTTCACTGGAGTAGAACCCAAGTAATTCAGTCAAAGTCCATATATGACTTCTATCAGTGATCAACAGGAACTATTGGTATCTGCAACTATTTACATGTTATAAACCATCAAAATACAGTATGGAGCATTAGAAGGAAGACGAAGATGACAGTGAAGACAAAGAAGATGAAGATGAAAAGAAAAGAAAAGAAATAAAATGTATTTTATTGTTGCAATAAATATTAATAAAAGCCATTGTTTTGTTGTTAGTTTATTGTTTGTTTTTTTGCATTTATAATCTGACTAGTTGTGAATGTGGTTCTTGGTGACCATCGTCCATCAAACAGGAGATGTTTTTATGAAGTTTTCAGTCACTTTCAGGGTAAAACTAGAGGCACATGTTTTGTTGTAATTAAAACTGAAATGATTAATCAATTAATAAACTCAAATCCATTAAAAATAATTATTAAATTCCAATTTTCCTGAATCGATTCATTTCCTTAATTTCTCTGCAGTTAAACATTAGTTCCACTGTTGTGTATCACATGGACACTTATTGTAACGCACACGACGCCAAGATCAACCCACAGTTCCACGTTCAGTTTGTCTAAATTAGTCAGTTGGATCCAAATGTGTTGGAGAATGAACTGACAGACTGGTTACAGATGGAACTGGACTGTTGGGTGGGGTTTATATCTATAGATATTTACATACATATACTTTCATTCTATTGTTATCGTTGTTATTTCTGTGTACATATTTTTATATATCCTTTTACTTTTATACTGTTTGTGGTTGTTGTTTCAGCTGGTTCTGGAATAATTGTTGTATAAAAATAGTTTGTGATTTTTTTTCCACATTTCACCAAGACCAATAAGTGTTTAATGGAATCAAATAAAAGAATTAATACATTCGTTGATTACAAAAATAATCAATCTTTGCTGTTCTAGTTTTCTATATTTACACTCTTTTGGTCCGTGGCTCAGGAGGTGCAGCAGGTCGCCCAGTAAATGAAGGGTTGGCAGTTTGAATCCTGCTCTGTCCTAGTCATGTGCTGTTGTGTCCTTGGGCAAGACACTTCACCCTCCTTGCCTCCAGTGCTGCTGCTCACACTGGTGTATGAATGTGTGGTGGTCGGAGGGGCTGTAGGTGTGAACTGGCAGCCACGCTTCTGTCAGCCAGAGCAGCTGTGGCTACAGATGTAGTTCAGCAGCAGCAGAGGGTGAGTGCAGGAAGAATGGAATGTCTGAATTTGTTTTATTTGTGTACAGTAATTCATGACTAAAGAATTGAATTGACTTGGACTGGACTAGATTGGATTGGATTGGACTGGATTGGTTTAGATTGGATTGGATTGGATTGGACTGGATTGGATTGGACTGGATTGGTTTAGATTGGATTGGATTGGATTGGACTGGATTGGATTAGATTGGATTAGACTGGTTTAGATTGGATTGGACTGGATTGGACTGGACTGGATTGGATTGGACTGGATTTGATTTGATTTGATTTGATTTGATTTGATTTGATTGGACTGGATTGGTTTAGATTGGATTGGACTAGACTGGATTGGACTGGATTGGATTCGACTGGATTGGATTGGACTGGTTTAGATTGGATTGGATTGGTTTAGATTGGATTGGACTGGACTGGACTGGACTGGATTGGATTGGATTGGATTAGATTAGATTGTACTGGATTGGATTGGACTGGATTGGTTTAGATTGGATTGGACTGGATTAGATTAGATTAGATTAGATTAGATTAGATTAGATTAGATTAGATTAGATTAGATTACATTAGATTAGATTAGATTACATTACATTAGATTAGATTAGATTGGATTAGATTGGATTGGATTGGATTAGATTGGACTGGATTGGTTTAGATTGGATTGGATTGGACTGGACTGGACTGGATTGGATTGGATTAGATTGGATTGGATTAGATTGGATGCTGGCTATACCGTTGTGCTTTAGAACCAGATTATTATGCAACTATCGCTGCTGTCTTGGTCATGTTTCCATTGAAAAAGACACCTCCCATCTCAAAGGGACAAACCTGGTTAAATAAAGGATAAAACAAGAAAAAAGATGGTTTGTTGTAGCCTTGGGCTGGTGCAGGTTCAGCTTTTGGACCTAAATGGACGAGGACGGGCTGAATCATCTTCATGTCTTCTGACAAACAGCGGCAGGTTTGGACTTTAATATTCAGGAATGTAGTTTGGTGACTCGTCCCAGATTTACAACAGTGGACGGACACTGCCCTGGGACCGCTGAGCAATGACACTGACTCACCGCACGACCGCAACACAATCACACATACAAACACACAACCGCACACACCTGGACCCAACGACACACAAACCCTCCACTGATGCACAAATGGAATGAAACGGGTCAGAATCAAACGAGGACCAAACGCCCTCAGCGTCACTTTCACATTCATCCATCACTGGCTCTGACAAATGAAGACATCTGACGGAGATGTTTCTGCTCCACAGAGTCCAACAAACATCACGAAACAAAAGTCTGTCCATTTGACTGTCATTTGACCAAATATGTAGAAATAATGGACCAACTCCAACCATGACCAACATCTGGTCTTTGTCCATAGTTATCCAATCTGTGGACTTTGTGGATAACACTGTCCATAGCTGTTGTCCAACCTGTGGACACTGTGGACAACCTTCAAATCCCATAAATATGTTTTTGATGTTTCCATTTTAACATTTGTTAGGTTTGGATGTTCAGTTCTTTGTCTTCGTGATGCATTCAACTCTCTCACTCGAGGAGGTGGGGGGCATGGGCATTACCCCCCCCCCTCAAACTCACCCACCCCTTGAACCTACCAAGCTGTGGGCCTCTCCTCCAGCCCCTAGTAGAGGAGAGGGGCCCAAAAATAGATGAGTGCAGGGATGATTGGAAGAAGAAAAAGGGGCTGAGGCGTAAAAGTGGCCGAGGGGATGAATGTTAAAGCGAGGGGCTTGTTGAAAATGTGTGCTGACATTCTGCTGAGGAAATAGAGGCCTGAAGTGAGCGGAGGTGCAGGTTGCTCAAGTGGTTGCTTTATTGAACCGACCTGTGTTATCTCCACTCAACAACCCACTGAAAACACAGCCTCTGTTTCTGTGGTTTTACGACATTTCTGGAACGTGAGGTCATTTGGCTGCTACGGTCGCCCACAGGGGGGAATCCTGGGAACCAGCTGTGGAAGTCTATCTGTGTTTCCCATGATGCTGAGCAAAAGGACACTGGGTCTGAAGGGAGGTCCTGGTCTGCGACAGAAACCTGCCCTTTCTGCCACAACACTTCAACACCACGTTCTACGATTAAACGAGTGGTATTTAGCGGCCTGTAGTGGTAAATGTCCATTCTAAAAAAATGTCCCTCATTTCTATTTATAAAATTATCAAAAAGAACCTGATATTACTGTTAGTTTTATGAATAAGAAGTTGTGACATTATGACAAAGATGTGCAAGAAGAATCCAGAGTCAAAGGACAAAAGTGATAAAACTAGAGTCATTCTTTTCTCCACTGGACTTCGCTGTAAATACACAAATTGGAGGCTTATGAAGATATAAAGTTATTATGGGATGTCCTTATCATTGTTAAATTGCCATTTGTTGATCCACAGTTCAGACTAAAATATGACAATTCTGACCTGGTTTGTTGGATTCAGACAGATCTTTGGTGGTTTTACAGGGGCTGATTTCAGTCTAAAAACCGAGCTAAGCTAACAGAGATATAATGTAAACTATCAGCTGATGCAGCAGTCATCATTATAATACACAATGTTATTTTAGCCACCGTTAAAATAAGTGTCTACACAAGTTTCCACATTATAAAATCAGAAAAAAGAAACAGCTACAAGGTATATCTGCACATGATCAACTGGCCCCACAAAACTAAACTGTAGGAGTGACGATAAAACACAATTCATCACACAATCAAAGTTCTTCCATCATCCTGTAACTAAATGAAATCAACTCAAACAAGCATGTTTTACATCATAAACCTCTGATCCACTAATCCTATCAATGCATGTCAATAATTGGTGTAAAATACAGTTATTTATCTTTTCATGGTCATCAGATATGACCCATTTGGACGTTCAAAGGCTCTGTAGTTACCGTGGAAACACCTTCATCTTCTTCAACATTAATACACCAGAATAACCCATGTGATCAATGACAGTGGATGGACACACTGAGTTTATATTTATGTGAAATAAAATGAACAAAAATTAATTATAATAAAAAGAATACACATAATAAAAAATAATGTGAAAAATAAGCAAATAATTGATCAAAATGAAGTAAAAAGAATAAAATATGTAGCCAAAGTGTTCCATAAAAGAAACAAAAATAAAATATAAATCTACAAAATAAATTACTACTACTACTACTACTACTACTACTACTACTACTACTACTACTACTACTACTACTAATAATAATAATAATAATAATAATAACAATAATAATAATAATAATAAATTGCATTTAAAAAGCACTTTTCATTCAGTGGAATCTCAAAGTAATGAGTCATAACTAACGTGAACAAAATAAGCCACAATCTGAACAAGAAGAATGAAATTATTAAATAGGAAACAAAACAAAACAAAAATTAAGTAAAATGAAGGAAATGAGCAAAAACAGAGAAGAAAATTTACAAAATAATAACATGGAAAAGAAAATTAACAACCAGAGTAATAATTAAAATAAACAAAAGCAATAAAAATTAACAAAAAATAAGCAAAAACAACAAAATATGTCATAAAATGAAAGAAATTTAAGAAAATAATAAACCGATGCAGTTGGATCAATGACAGTGGAAGTAGCTCTGGGTCCCTGAATGCACCACGCTGATCTTTACTCCATTTCTGTACTTTTTTTCTTCCACTTCCATGTTGCTGAATTGCACATAAAACTCCTCCGTCACTCAGTGTTTCCTTTCAGTCGGAGGAGGCAGTTTTGTGGCGTGATGGTGGCAGTGGCGAGGCGTGTGACAGGCCACATGGCAGCAGAAGGTGGGGGTGGTGGGGGTGAACAGGACGCCAGGTGAAGAAGACATGACAGGCTGGAAAAAAACGTCCACGGTGCTTGAGGACGGAAACTGGGGCTGACAAAAGGACTCACGCAGGAGTCCAGTCAAACAGTCGCCACACATCGCCTCAACGCAACGCCTTCCACCGGCCACGCCGCTAACTTTGTTCCTCCACAACAGAAACACAGTGGGACGACCCAGACGGGTGGACGTGGAGTGTTAACTGTTTACTGTGAAGCAGGAAGACCAGCTCTGTGATGTGACGAACTGTTAAAATATTTTTGCACCTGCAGTCGTTAGAATTAGTTGGATTGTGATGGAACATTGAGGAGTTGTGTTAAAGTGACTGAATGTGTACTTTACAAACCACTTTACTCTGTGGGACTGGGATGTTTAAGTTAAACAGTGTTTGTTGTCATTTTCCATTTCAGCTTATTCCGTTTATTTGTCTAATTGTTTGTTATTATTACTATTATAATTATTCTTGTCATTATTACATATATACATAGTTCTTATTACTTATACTAGCGCATTTTTAGATGCGGTAGTTTTTATCCTGTTGTGTGTTCGTGCATGTTGTACCGCATTTGTCCAGCAGTCACCGCCAAAGAATTCTGGCCATAGCAACGTGATTGTAAGGATATTGTATTCCAACATGACTAATGTCTACCAAAATATTGGTCCCATCAACCTTACATTTTTGCTTGTCTGTTTTTTGACCAAAACTACATAAGTATGACAAACTGCAGCAGTCAGCTCTGTATAGATTTTGTGTGAGTCCTGAGAGAAACACACACACATACACACACACACACACACACACACACCACCTGGCTAATGTGCAATTGACTTTTTTTTCCACTATTGTTTTTATTGCTATTTCCATTAATATTTTTCTTGTAATGTTTCAGTGTGTTATTGGAATCTCAGTTTACTGAGGAATCAATAAAAGTCAAATCTAATCTCATCTAATCTGATGAATATTTTTGTGGACTGAAGTCAGTCTACAAGGCAAGGCAAGTTTATTTGTATAGCACATTTTATGTACAGGACAATTCAAAGTGCTTTACATAAAACATAAAAGCAGACATTAAAAAAAGAGAAAGTTAAAATAAAAACAATGAAAGTTAGAATGAAAACAGTTAATTAAAATGAAATAAAAGACAATTAACAAAAGACAT
>JAQQZY010000023.1:33813662-33828814 GCA_030068375.1 Ostorhinchus rueppellii | reverse complement strand
GTTTGAGTTTGTTCATAAACACTTGTATGTGGACTTGTATTTCCTTGTACTGCTGCTTCACACAAACAAGTTGTGCCCTTGATATTAAATATATAAAGATATTGTAACTTTTGGCTACACAGTACTTTAAATGTTACTTTTACTTTCAGTACTTGAGTAGTAATTTTTTACATACTTCTACTTGCAATACTTAAGTACAAAACATGTGAATACTTTAGTACTTTCACTTAAGTATGATGTTTAAAGAACACTTCAACTTTGACTCGAGTCAGTTTTTGATCTAGCACTTGTTCTTCTACTGCACTCCTCTACTCCTGTACTTATATTATACATCTCTGCGAGTCACATGACACCAGGGACAGACTACTTTACATTGTATCAAAGTGTCATATCTTCAGTGTTGTCCATGAAAAGATAGAATAAATATTTGCAGAAGTGTGAGGGGTGTACACGCTTTAATTAGACAGTGTTTAGAGCTCCATATATGTGTATATTTAGGACTTTATAGAAAAAGAAACAGGGAAGAAAATTATCAATATTAATACAAAAATTTGAATATTAGAGAAGTTTAATCTGGGATTAATAAAATATTCTGAATCTGAAAACCTGAAAAAAGCAATGAACATCATCACACAAACAATGTCAGAAAATTACATCAAAACCCATATTTTATTTTATGTATAGCAATACCATTTACATATTAAATAACACTATCATAGAATGCTTTGATATAGCTTTGAACAAAACAAAACAGAAAAGAACTCCATCTTTTTATCCTGTTTCATGTTACAAAAGAGGAAGGAAAAGCCACCGTTCCAAAAACGGGTTAATGGAGAAATGAGGCGGTTCTGGCGAAGAGTCCGACAGAACCGACGGTGAGAACCAAAGGGTCAGAATCCTCCAGAAGGACAGGTCGGACTGGAACATCACAGTCACTGCCTGACCGTTAATGATGTAAAGCTGGAAGGAGGTGACGGAGAATCAACGACATTTGCACAGGATCCAACACGAACATGGCGAAGCGTCTGCAAAGCGTCGGCGTTCGGCGCAAAAAGGCTCCAAGAAAGAAAAGTTCAGAGTGAAGAAACCGACCAAGGATGAAGCAGAGAGATGACGCTTCCTCTGACACAGTCAATACATACAGATTATCCAGAGAAGAACTGGATCACAGGCAACTAAACATATGTACATGTTCTGGACAGAACGGCGGCGTGTGCTTCAAAGGCAACACTGAACAAAAACAACAACACGGCAGCAGCGAGAACAGGAAAAACCACAAGCATTCACCTGAACCCCTGCCTTCACTGTGAAACCACAGGAAATGGACCAGGAAGAGGGGTCAACGGGGGCTGATGGGGGCCAAAGGGGGTGCAATATGGACAGAGCTCATATCTGAAAAAGCTGCAACTGGAAACCGGAGTTTTTGAATAAAGTCTCACATCCACCAAGAATTACCCCAGAACATATGGAACAGAAATAAGTGGCAGCGTTTAAAGGTACATTATGTAACATCAACTGATAACACGCTTTATAATAATGTTAAAACATAAACCCCTCTCTCTCTGTTTAACTGAAGTGAATTTAACCAAACGACTGGAAAATCGCAATAAAGAAAATACAAATCACAAGAGTTTTCACTGAGATTTGGATCAAATAAACTGGGCTGTGATCAGAGGGGGGCGCTACAGGACATGGAAATGAAAAACAGTAGAAGAAGTAGAAGCATCTGTTACTGTTTTCTGTCTAAAACTGACGATCGATCGACACACGCAGCAACGAATAATGTAATAATGGTCAATAACGCAAACATTTGACAACAATATAATCAACTGTCTGAACCAACTGGTTATTATTGACCAAATATTAAAAAAAAAATCCTTTGAAAGTGTAATAACTGTAGCTGACACTTTACTAATACATAAACAGGAGTGAAGTTCTTGGAAATAAAATATAGTTTTTGAGTAGTTTGTTGATCATAAATAGGTTTAATGGATGGAATAGTTATAGTCGCGCATTAATATGTCCCATGTGTCTCTCATTGTCTTTAATTGTGGTTGAAAGAGTCAATTAGAGAATTATTTATTGGACAAATCTTTATTTAGAACATTGTTTATTTAGATAGATGTAAATTCATAATTTCATGTACGGAGGAATAGGATTTAATTCAATAATGTGACATGTATTTGGCTGTTAGATTAATTAATATAACTCAATTCGACCTATTTATAAAGAAAATGATGTATTAGCACATGATTGGCTGCAGTTATTACATTTTTGAGGGATTTTTTTTAATGCTAAGACAACATTGTACAATATCATCACTTACTTTTTTTTCTTAAACATGGCCAAAATGATCATGTTATCGGCTGTTGTTACACAATCGCTCAATGTTCACTAAAGACTGTAGGATGTTTTCAGGAAAACTGATTATCATTCCATTGTGTCCATTTACTCTTCACTAAAGGGAAGTAAACAAGCACTCCAAATGTTACATATTGTACCTTTAAAACACAAATAAACCGTCGAATTATATTTCTGTAAATTCAGTTTTACCTCCTTCATAGAGTGCGTGTTGAATGAAAATCCAAGAATTGGCATCAGATGCTCCTCTGCAGCAGAAACAGTGCACAACGCTAGCTACCGTTAGCCTGTAAATGTAACACGCTAATGTCAACAAACAACCTGCTGCCAAAAAACACAAACGTCACACAAGCAACAGCACGTTACATATTGTACCTTTAAAGTGTGAGACACGAAAAGAAGGTGGAGTTACATTACAAATGAACTTTTACTGCCTTCACTCATGCTATCAGCTAGTTAGCATGCTAACAGCTAGCTCAGCAATCATAGCTCTGAAATTAATCATGATGTGAAATCATTCTTGATTTCCTCGACTGCAAAATGTGAATTTTAATTAAGAGGAAAGTTTGTATGAAAGACGCAGAAGACGTTCAACTCCGATGCTAACGATTGTGTTTAGCTCCTGTCAACCCTGTTTATAACGAGGAGAGAGAAAGTCTGTGTCACATCTTTAAAGGTGACGTGTTTTCATGTCCATGTTTCACTCTGGGATTCAGCTAGAACATTACATGGTTTATTACTGATCTTTAATTAGATTTAAGATTAGATTTTCTGTGAAACACAATTAAGAGTCTTCAGTGGGATAAAAAAACAAACACCCACTCCTGTTCTGATTGGCAGCAAAGTGCACCTGAACGCACCATCCTTTATTTTTTCCCGATCCATCTGTGGATTCTGGAGTCTGCATCACTTTCTTCATCACCTGATAATGACGTGTGTTTGACGTGTTCACAGGTTTAGACGTGGGTTAGTATCCACCAAATCAGCAGTGACGCGTTCAGGGTCACTTTACAGCCACATTTTTAAGATGTTCTAGTTCAGTTTGGATCAAGATTCAGTGAAAACACAAATGTTAAGAGGCTCAAACTGAAGTGAAAAACTGAAATATTCTAGTATCTACGATTACCTGATTCAGCATCTGTTTTTAATCCCATTTAATATAATATTAAACACTAGAAATATGACATTAAAACATCACATGTCCCCTTTCATGCTTATCTTCACATTTTAATACATTCCTTCATCCCAAATGATGGTAGGTGACAATAAATAAAGAGTAGTTTTATGTTTCAACTGGAGCAAACTGATCCTGGCGTGGAGCTTTGAAGCATCTTTCCATTATTACAAACACAGGTATCGCGTCAGGAAGGAAAGGGTTAAGGACAGACTGACAGGAGGAAGTTTTGCCCAACATTTTCTTCTGCACGGTAAGGATTCAAGTCTTTGGTTAAAGTTGTCTTAAAAAAAACAAAGAAAGAAAATAAATGAAAATACATTAGTTTCCTTGCTGTGTATCATTCGACACATCTGTTTTGTGCTGTGTGAAATAAAAACTTTTCACATTTTCATTCAAAAGGCAAAACCACAATTGTTCATTTCACGCTATCGATCACAGAGGTACAGAACATCATCAAAACCAGTAAAATCAGAACATCCTCATGTCAAATAAACTTGTATGTGTGTGTATGCGACGGGCAGGACGGTTCGGACGCTGCTCTTCGCATTTAGGCCACGAAAACCACCAGATACATATGTGGAAAAGGTGAGTTGACTGGATCTATGTACACAAGGCCTTGGGGGGTCAGACCAAGCCCAGCACGGGTCTGGAACAGGCCTCAACCGGGTCAGACCAGACGCCGCCGTCGGGAAAATCTGACACAGTACGAACTGAATACGACGAAGGAAAATCCACAAACCGATGACTTTGGAGCTCCTCAAGGCTCTGTCCTGGGCCCCAATTCATGTTCCAGAGATCTGGACTTTAACAACGCGCTGGATGGATTTGACGATGAAAACCACAGTGAAATTTAGTAGAATTACACTGAAATTTTAAACTAAATATGAACATCACTAGAGTTGGACAAAATAACTGATACTGATCTGGTTCTGGATCGAGCTGATACTAAACTGAAGACACTGAGGTTTAACGGGAATCCTTCCTCATATTCGATAAACCTGTGGAAGGACCTGCTTCAAGTGGCAAAATGATGAATATGGAGGAAAACTGTCATGATTTATTACTGAAAAATTCAGATTCACAGCTTCAGGATGTTTTATCAGAACTAGATACTGAATGAAACGGACTCATATTTACGTCGACAGAACTCAGATGGATTAACATTTTACATCTGGTCCAATCAGTTTCAGTTTTACTTTACCTGAATGTAACGCATAGTCCAGCTGGTTTTCTGTCTGTTTGTGAGCTTTAACCTGTTTAATAAACACGTCCACATTAATGCAACTACTGCGCAAAATACTTTCTTCAAACTTTGATCTTATTTCCACAAAAATGGAACCAATATTCATGCACCTGATACAAGGACAGATGGATGGGCCACTGGTTTCTAAGTTTTTGTTTCATCTACCAATTATAACTTGGTTCATTGTTTAGTTCCAACATCATGACAGTCTCTAAATTCAAATTCCAATTTTATTTATATAACGCCAAATCATAAAAGTTATCTATACGACACTTCACATATAGAACCAGTTGGACCCAGATGCTATGTGTGGTAAGAAATAAGGTAAACTGAGATAGAATACTTCCACAGAACATGTGCATTAGTGTGAACTAGGCCTAAAACCAAGCACTAATGTGCTAAAAAACAGAGGGTTGTAACTCAATGACAGCAGTTTACAGATGTTTTGTGGTTGGCCTATAAGGGGCAGTGGTGTCCACGTCCAGATCCATGGAGTTAAAGCCCAGAGTTTTAGATTGTTTATGTCTAAATTCTGGAAATAAGTCGCAATATCTTGACTTAACTGAAAATGTCAGTCACATGGCTAACGAAAGCGCTAACTAACAAAAGTTGAACACTGTCAGCAACTGGATAAACGTTAATGGACTAAGTCCAGCGTCACCTAATTTAGAAAAATACTGAGATCTGAATAAATCCTCCATTAAAAAAACAAATAAATATCGACTTATTTAAGTGATCAATTGGATTTTTTGGCTCTAGCCACTAGTGGCCGTCTGTGGTATTAAACCTTCACAGTTCGACTTGTGTCTTCATTCCTCCATTTCCATCAGACAAAGAAAGAGAAACTATTCCTCAGTTCATTTCTTGATTTAACACCATGTAGACGTACCATAACCTGCACGAAAGACAAACTAATTACAAGATTAAATACAAAGTAGCTCATTGTCTGTTCTCATGTTCAGAGCAAATAAAGGTCAAACAAATTAAATAAATGGTTATAAAAGATCTGAACCCACAGTGTAAGACTAGTGGCACGACCAAAGTCTGTGTTGAACCCTGTTTTAGATTAAATTAAAACCAACTTGTTGCATAGAGTTGAGTCTGTCTTTATGGCGTCCGTTGGCGTCTGGTCTCGGACCGAGCCGACCTCTGAGTTCTGGACCCGTGCTCGACTGTCAGAGTGAATTCATGACTGAAACAACCTTTAACACATGGAAAAGATGGGGATGTCATGTTGTTGCATCACCTGTCGGAGTTCGTCAAATGTTTCAAATGTAAAAATCTCTTCCACCAGCGTTTGAGTGAAATGTGTGTGAGTTCAGATGATGTAGCAGCATCGAAGAAACGGCGAGGACTGAGGGGGTCGGCGTCCAGACGGCGGCGACCAGAGCGGTAAACTGTTGAAGGCGGCGCAAATCAACCGGCCTGAGGTGGGAGGCCACAAAGGACATGTACAAAAATCACAAAGTTATTATGATAAGGATATATTTATATATGTATACATACAGTATTTCCATATATTAAAAAGCATAATATGAATTATACAAAGAAATAATAATAATAAGTTCACAGTAGCAGTTGTTACACCACCTTAGGTTTTCTAACATGGGTGTGACTCGCTAATACGAGGAATATCGACAACCAAACATGATCAAAACACAAAGGAGGTGAAGAGAAAAGAAGAAAAACAAGCACTACTTGTCTTTGACAAAAGGTTTGAGATCAGTTCATGTGATATATGAAGAGTATGAGTCCAATAGATGAAGGCGGAGCATTCTGTTAAAGGGGCGGAGCACAGCTGGGCCTCACCCCGCCACTGTCTTAAATCAACTAGTAGGTGGCAGCAGAACAACGTTCTCCACAGAAGCAGGCGGTTTCAGAACAATAAGGGCCAAAGCCGTGGAATGTGAAAAAAATCTGAGCTTGAGTGGAGAAAATCCGAGTGAGTCAGTTTAGTTAGAGGCAGTAACACTGACGTTTAGTGCAAACAAGAAAAGACAGAAAAGTGTTTCTCGTTGCTTACCGACGCTGTCGTGAAACTTAAAAACGCAGGTGCAAACCCTTCAGTAGGAGAACATTAAGACATAAAATGGCGAAAAAAATAAATATCAAAAACTTTTTATCAGTGTAAAAAAGTAATCAGGTTATTCATTTTAACCAAGAGTCTGGCAAAAAAGGCCTCAAAAAGTCTTGTCCGCAATAGTTCCTGGACTCGGTACAAAGTTAAGTGCCTCCTCTGTGGGATCCGGGACCTCACAGGGTTTGGACCCCAGAACACCTTCAGGTCAGAGGACCACCAGGACTCACACCAGAGACTCCATGCTCTCGGCTTGGTTGGACATGGACGCCATCGTCCCATTAATGTCTCTGGACAGAAGACCGGCGCTGCTGTCCGAGGTACTGATGAGGCTGAGCAGGGCTTTGTAGAGGAACTGGTACTGGTCCTGAAAAGCCATTTACACACAGAGAAGAGGACTGGTCAGAGGCAGCATCAGGACCACAACACCTCCTCAAACCCAGACAGACAAACCCAAACCCAGACCAGGTCCAAAGATGATCTAAAAACATACAACTAGATGAGACATGCTTCTGTACAGTGTCAAAATAATTTGAGTATTTTGTAAAGTGTAGATCTAGGTTGCATCATATGGTCAGAAGGTGGCGCTGTAGTCTGTGTTACCCATGGATCTTTTCAGACAATGATTGTAAAACCTGAAAAATCCAAACCATCCAAACTAAAATGAGCCATGGTTCAGTTTGATCTGGACTGAGGTGAGATCATCCCTTTAGGTTGGACCAAAGACAATCTGTGGTCTGAAGTTTTGTGTTGGATCAAACCCATAAGTCCTCAGTGGGTCAATCCTAGTGAAACCGGCCCGAGATGGTTAAATGTTTATTACCCCCCCCCCCCCCCCCCACACACACACACACACACACACACACACACCCCAGAACCCCTGGGGTGTTCTTGGGGACACTCACTATGTCTGTGAAGACGCCTGGCCTCATGAGGTTGATCATCTTCGCCACTTGATAGACGTCGACGGCGTCCTCACTCTCCAGCTGCTGGGACAGGGTGGTGAGAGCGCACAGCATCCCAGCCGACACTGACCCAAACCTGGAACAAAGACCAGACCAGTTTCAGAGACGTCCTCAAAGTGTAACAATCAACAAAGTGCAATAACGAAAAATCTATCCTCTGTCCTCTGCCTCGTAACGACTGTAGGTATGAATGTGTGACTTGACTGAATTGGGGGGGGGGTTACTGTATTCACTGTTTTTACTCTTTTATACTATTTAAATATTCTACATTGTATTTTTAATTTTTTTACTCAAGAAGTCCTGTTTCTACAAGCACATTAGAATTTTGACGTATATGCTACAATGAGAATAAAAGGAACCTTGAACCTCCACGGGTTCATGTTCCGGCCACTGACTGAACATATCAACTGAACCTGAGAATCGATCAATGAGCTCCAGGTTTCTTTGTTTTAGTGCCTTTTACCTCTGCTTTATCAGTAAATGCAGCTGAACTACCAAATCACTCTCCCATGAACGTCATGACAGAATCCTCTGATCATTTGATTTTCGTGACGATTTCGAAAGGAGTTTTCTGTCTTCATGTAACCTTCCTTCAGTGATTTATCAGCATTTATTCTACTGTTACCCTCTGTATTTTACATTTGTCTGTGTTAATCATGCATTTTTACCTCTGCCAAGGAGGTTATGTTTTACTGGGCGTTTGTTTGTTACCATCTGACTTTGTTTGTTAGCAACAGAACTCAAAATGTTATGGACTGATTTTGATGAAATTTTCAGGGTATGTCCACTCTGGGTCAAGGAAGAGATGATTAAATTTTGGAGGCGTTTTGAATCACCGTCTGGATCCAGGAACTTTTAAAAAGATTCTTTATCATTGTGAGATAAGGCATGGTGGCACAGATCTGCATGAGGTCATTCACCACCATCTAGTGGAGGAAAGTACAAACACTACCTTAAAAAAAAAAGTATAAACACTACCTTAAAAAAATAAAAAATACAAACACTACCTTGGTGGAGGTCTGTGCTCTCTGAGTGCTTTTCTAGTTCTATATTTAATTCACTGATCATATAGATGATCATTAAAGCTCAGAGTAAATTCAAAGGTTATGTGAATTTAATCTACCTGATGACCATGAAAAGACGACAAACTGTACTTTACACCAATTATTTACAAGTATTGATAGGATTAATAGAGCCACAGATATTAAACACAGTAGATGATTTAGGTTAAAGGTGATGTTTGGGTCTTAAAGGGTTAAACAAAACTACAGCTGAGCTAAATGTTCAAAAACAGAACTAATGCTGGTATAAAGATATGTTTTTAACAAGGCCATAAACGTGGATTAAATAGGATCCAAATAAAACCGGTGTGACCAGAATGACTCCTAGTATTTTTAGTTGAGTGTAAATCTATGAGTCAGCATCTAGTGGCCATCAGTGGTATTACACTTTAACAAAGTAAAGACCTGGATTTGTTTGGACCAAAGTCCTTGGTCTCTGAAAAGTCAGAATGATTCAAATGTCTCAGAGCAGTGGGATCGCTCCTGGGTGTTTTCTTTTTCTTCAGGTTAGAACATGTAGCAGGTGGAACTAATGTTTTAGCGTTGGAGCACACTGGACTCATTTAAAGGACGTACAACAAACTAATCTACTGCCATGGTGGTCTGTCACTAGACTAGACAAAGAGTTTAGGTTTGGAGAATGGACAAAGACTGGACTGGAAAAGAAACAGGACATATTTGTGTTTTTGTAACGTTTGCACTTTAATGTTCTGAGGTGTGCAGTAGAAATGAGCTCACTGCAGCCACTGATACTGTTCAAATGTTCATTTAGATACTTGAACATAATTGTGCGTTTCCCATTTTTATTAGAAAAAAGACCGTCTCGGCGCAGTCTGGTTGAGTTTATGTCTTTTGTTCAAGCAAAAATCTAAGTTATTTTTAATTTTCACAACAAATTATTGAAGTGAAGGAAAAAAGTATTGCGACAGTACTGCTCTTCCTTTCAATAAAAGTTCTAATTGCACCACTGTTACAATGCTGTTGGGGTTGAAGCGGGGGCTGGAGACTTTTCATCCTCCAAAGGGGGGCCCCACAGAAAACCACTGAGTACTACTGAGCTAGAGGGATGTTTAATGTCAGTGGTATTAGACCGGCTCCAGCTCAGACCGGTGTTGGTTGCAGATGTTCGACCCCATCCCGAACAGACTCGTCAAACTCATTCAGATCATTTCAACACATCATCCTGAAGATGTGACTGTTCACTCGGTGCCTCATTTATCCCTGGTCTTGACGCGCGTCGTCGTTATGTGATAATTAGTATTATTCACTCCACCTGTCGACGGTTTTAATGGGTTTTGTTTCCTGTGTTTACAGCCAAAGACAGGTACGATCTGATGTTGTGTCACAGTAAAAGTGATGCGTGTTCATTAACTGGATTCACACTCAACAGCAAACAATTATTTCCATCATTTTTAAAGCAGCAGGAGCCACAAACACACTTTCCCACATAATCTCCGGCTGTCGAAGCTTTGACAGCGGCTCTGTACTCGTCTACGCCACAATGACAAGAAACTAAAGTGTGTTGGAAAGTGTTGTTCCACCTCGAGCCTGGGACTGAAGACTCTCCCGGATGTGGAATGTCACCTCTGAGATTAAAGATTTATTAGTGAGTAAATCCTGGGGATGACAGCTGAGCTCGGTGTGAGGCTCCCTGGAGAACGGTGGGTCGCTGCCGCCACGTAAAGGGTCTCCTGTTCCATTAGCGATGCTGTCAAGAGTACAGCGCAAACCGCCGCTAACAACCCACGGCTGGCTGAATAATGAGCACGCAGACAATTAGGACGAGCCTTTAACTGACAATCTCTGAGGTGCCGCGCCATAGCAACCAGATGAAGAGCTCAATTAGTCACTTTTCTTCTAGAGGATGCGACAAGCAATCTTCATTATTGTAATGAATAAACATGAGCGGAGCTGCTGGATTAGAGTGTCATTCAGCGACGCTAATGTGTGTCAATACTAAAGACACTTTCATTACGTCTAATTGGGCAGTTTTGTGGGGTACCTGTGGGGAGGGGGGTCAGGGGGCTGGAGGGGCTGTCACTTGTTGGAATGAAGCCGACTGTTTAGAAGGTGTTGGAGGTAGAACAGATACTTATGTGGTTTTAGTTTCACTGCAGAACAGACTCTATTGTTCACATTGTCTCTGAAACTAAACTTTCAGTATCTTTAATGAAATGAACAGGTCTTGTTCTTGGTTCTGATTGGCTGAGCTGCATTCAAAGCTAAAAATACTTGATAAAAACACATCCAGTCTCCACACACAGTCATTGTATTTTAGTGTTTTATATTTATACAGTTCAGGTAGGGATGTGCCTTCAGTTTCAGTGTGCTCTGTACAAAAGTTATTATCGTGAATGAAAACTAAAGAAATGACAAAAACTAGAATTGAAAAAACATTTTTGTTAATTGAAATAAATAAAAACTATAATAAAAAAAACCTACCTGAACCTATATTGTCTGCTTATAAAACTAAAACATATAAAAGTTATGAATGAAATGCCCTTTGTTTTCCTCTTTGTCAACGTCGGACTGATACAAATCGATTTATTTTGCTCGAGCAATTTTTACTGGCGGCACCACTTCACGCTCCGTCATTTCTTGTCACTTGTCATTTAGAGTCGGCTTCTCATTCTCACAACCTGGCAACATGGAGACTACATTTGGGAGAAAGCAGCACAATCCTGTATGGGATTTGTTGGAATACGACAGCGAGGAAGAGAAAAGATATGAAAAAACTAAAACTAATACTAAAAATAAACTAAAACCAAGAAAAATGAAAACTAATAAAAACTAGCAAACCTGCTCTAAAAACGAATTAAAACTAACGAAATTAAATAAGTCAAAACTAAATAAAAAATAAACTAATGAAAAATCCAAAACTATTATAACTTTGCTCTGTACAATAACAAATAAAGGTTATCCAATTCAACAGTTCAATAGAAAATAAAACTATCTGTAAGAAGTATTAATGCAAATTGCAAAATCTGACTTAATTTCACAATAAGAGAAGTTTTTCAGATTCCTGAAGCTGCACATAAAAAATACTTTTATTTTTGAATAAACTTTGTGGTTTGTTCTTTTTTTTTTAATTGAAATTTTTTCTTCCTTGTAAAAAATAAAAAAAACTTCTTATCTTATTTTATCTCAAGAAATTCTGATGTGACCATTTACGTCACATCAGAATTTCAGATCAGCTGACTCTCCCTGGTACTAACAGTAGGTTTATATAAACTGGATTCGACCTAATTAATCCTAAACAGTGGGATTATTGTTCTGGACCGGTCAGACGCCTGCATTCACGGTGATTTGATGTACTTGGATTCCAGAAATGACCCATTCCTGGAGCCGTTTCATGTTTCATCCTGGAGGTTTGAGTGGGACTCTCCTTCCCGGTGTAATCACATCATTTTAATCATTTCAGACCAAACCAAACACATGAAACCTCCAGTCGTCAGAGGTTTAACTGATACCTGTGATGAGATTAAAAGTCCGTTCTCAGCTGAATGAAACCCACAGATCATCATTAATTAAACCTGAGCCTCTTCGACTGTGACGTGTCTAAATGGGTTTCACTTGGTTGTACATCGTCGCTGTTCGGCGCCATCTGTTTACCAGACTCCAGTTTTCTGTCTCTGCAGATTAATCACTTCAACTTGGAATCAAATTTAGGTTTGAGGTGAATTAAACCCCGAGTCGTGCGTGTGTGAAGATCTGATACTGTTGATGGTTTATGTATGTGTTCAAGAAAGTCAGTAAATGGTCGTCAAAGCCTGAAAACCATCCAATGGTGATGAGCCTGGTAGTCATGTGACTGTTGTAAGTGCATTAATATTCAGCAGGTGGCGCTGTGTGTCTGATGCAGAGGATAACATTTATCAAACAGAAAAATATTAGCATTGACCCTGTTACATGACCATAAAAATCCAAGAACTGTTATTAATCAGATAATTATAATAATCAGATGTGATGCGTTTACAGTCACTTCAGAAATAGGATAATCCATAAACCCTGGATCGGATATTTCAGTCTGTTTTTGGATTTATTTCAGAGTTCATATGTATGTCGTGACATATAATCCAACTTTCTGTTATTGTCGTCTAAACTACGTCTGTTTTCTCTGATTTAATCGTTTTTCCACATGTTCAGATGTAACAGAACTAAATAAATCAGACTAACCTGTATACACGTAGGAATATATGGGAGTATCGGGGACAAATCCAGATGTGTTAATCTGATTTATTATAATCTGATTACTGCTGTTATCTGATCAAACAGATCAGATTATACTGTTTACATGATCAATAATAATCAGATACTGATCAGAGTATTGGTGTAAACAGGGTCAGTGTCATCAGCGTACATCTGTAGACCTACATCTGAAAACACATGAATGTAAACAGATACATGATGGAGCCTCGGATGGTCCCCTGAGGGATCCCGTTCTCAATATAATGCAACACAGATTTATCATCAATAATAATCTGATAACTGCATAAATGAGATAATGATTGGAGGATTAGTGTGGATGTAAACAGGTTCACTGACTCGTCGTGGACGATGGTCGGCCCGTCGCGAGTCGCCGCCTCCTCCTTAATGACGTTGATGAGTTCGAAGGTGCTGCTGACGGGGGCGTCCGTGTTTGGCCACTTCGGGCACTGAAAATGGCGAACTTCTAATACATAGTCATCCTGATGGACGGATGGACAGACACAGGTTATAGCAACTGTAACTAAAACGAACGAAAATAAGAATAATACATGACAATGAAGTGAAACAAAACCAATAGTACTTTTATCCTTTTAAAAATGAATAAAAAAAACGAGTGATAAAGCTGGTGGTAAAAAGTCACGTTTCAGTTTTTATAAATAATATTGTGATTTCAGTTGGAGTCTTTCCATGTACAGATTAATGATCGTCTTCAAATGTGAGTTTTTTCTCAGTTAAACATACAAACTTTAATAATTACACAACTGCTACACTATAATATTACAGCCTGATGTGCTGATTTTAGGCTGAGCAGCCACTGTAATAAAAACTGGTTTAATAATGGATATTAATGTCCCACATCCTTTTATCCAATGTTTTTCAGTTTCTAGAACCAAGACTTTCCTTATAATTACAGGTTGATTAATTATGGATTTTTATTTGCGGGTATAATGATAATAATCAAATGTCTTGTATCTCATTAGAAACTGTTGAACTGATGGATTGAGTCAAATGAACATGGCAAAATATAGATCTGACTTCTTCAACATTAAAATTTAAATACTTAAAAAAAAAACTTTTAAGCAGCAGGTTGTTTTTAATATTTTCCCTAAAAGTCACTGAAGTAACAAAGGAAAATAAAGTAAATTAAAGAAAAAAAAAATAACTGAGGTTAACTCAGACTAGTCATCTTTTCAGACTAAAACTTGTCTCAACCCAAAGTGAATTGTGGGTAAAACCTGCGTGGCCTCCAGGATGAAGTCGTGGATGTTGATCTGCTCATCGTTGGACAGACAGAGCCGGTCTTTACTGATCAGGGTGACAGTGAACGCCTCACAGTTCATGGCCTCTTCTCGACTTGGCCAATACACGAACTCATCCTCCGCCTACAGACACGAAACAGAAATAAAGACCTGAGTCCAGAGTAAATGCTCTTCTAATAAAGGCCTGGTACAACATGGAAAACAGAGAAGACGTCAGCAACAGAAGCCTGGCTCCAGTGTGCCGCGGTACAGTCCGACGCTCAGAGAAAGAAAAGCCTCTACAATAATAGAGGAAAAACACAAACATATTCTCCAATGCCAGAGGTTTTTTTTTATGTTATTTTGACGCATTCACAAGGAAATATTTTTAACAGAAGAAGTTATAAATGCAAGACTGGCTCCGATATAAATCTTAAATAAAGGCATGGTACACTGTTCTAGGAAATATATTACACATCATCTAAATCAGCATTTTTTTAACTTCATTTTTTACTCATTTTAATCCATTTGTAGGTTTGCAGTTGTTGTGCATCAGTTTTGTGAACCCTGCAGTGTGTGTTTCCTTGTTGTGTAGCAGATGTTGTGTTCAAATCTGACTGCGTTGTGTGGTTTTGTGTAGTTTTCCATGGCGTCATGATGATTCATGATAATGACCAGTGTGGACACAGAACATCACCTACACACCTGTACACTAATTACCAGTGTGAACGTGTGTGTCATGTGGTGTGTGTGTGTGTGTCGTACCAGTCCGTGATTGGCCGGCAGCATGACGATGATCTGTGCGTTGTGGTCCCAGATCA
>JAQQZY010000023.1:33790626-33812325 GCA_030068375.1 Ostorhinchus rueppellii | reverse complement strand
CCCAGTGTAGAGGAGTGGAACAATAATTCGACTTTTCAACCATGCATGAAAACCCGGAGTTCTCCCGAAACTTCACCAAAGTCCTTAGTCGAGCTATTCTGAATAATCGAGCTAAGCTGTGCATGGAAACGTACTGAGTGTAGATGTTAAACTATAAAGGATGTTAAAATCAGTTTAGTTCAGGTGCCACATTCAGACCAACATGATCTAAAGTGCATCAGAGCAGTAAAATACTGATAATGACAAATACAAATGTATTTACATGTTTTTGTGTAAAAAAAACCCTAAAATTACATGTAAATGTTTACAGTTATAAACTATCTTTTTCCATTATAATGTGAACATATAATGCAGAAATGTCTTACCATAAATCAGTGTAATTGTATCAATATTCTGTCTGTTATCTAATGTTTTGTATATTTGTAGATCCACTGTGATCTATAAGTTATAATCTACATGTAGAAATGATAAACTGAGGCAGAATATTGGTCAAATTTGACTTATTTTTCTTCAGTAATTTCAGGTTGTTCATGGTATTCACATTTTTAAAACGATAATTTGTAGATATAAACACTTCCATAATGCAATGGTACTTCTTTCACTGTAAAACATAGAGAAAAGTTTGTATTAGTCATTATTTATAGGTTATTTTGTTCTTATTTTACTGGTTCTGATCCACTTCAGATCATATTGGTCTGAATGTGGAACCTGAACTAAAGTGACTTTGACCTCCCTGCTGTAAACTGATGCTCAGTTGATTCCTCTGGTTCCAACTCCAGCTGATTTTATTATTTTCTACTGTTTCTTTATCTCAGCTGGTTTCACTCCATGCATTAACACTTACATGGCACCACAGACGAGTTTCGATTTTTCTCCTTGTTGCATTCCTTCTGAGCGCTGAAGCAGTCCAGGAATCTGGAGTTGCACTGTGTTACCAACTGAAAGAAAGAAAGAGAAGAAGAAGAACAAGAAGAAGAAGACGGAGGAGGAGGAAGAGGAGGGCAGGTGTTAGAATGAATTAAAACAGCTTTTAACTCTTGACGACCCAAAAAGTCACTAACAACGCAAAAGCACTGTTTTATGTCATGTTAAAAACCCTTTAACTGTTAAAGACGTATTTTCACGGAAACTTCTACAGGGGTTTTCTCTACATTTAACCTTTAAAAACATATTTATTTCCATTTACTCTAATATTTTCCTGTGTATTTCACATTTTTCAGTGTAAATTCTGTATTTTCCTATATTTAATTCATGTATATGTTCATTAAAGCTCAAAGTAAATTCAACGGTTATTATATCAAAACAGAGGAAACTGAAGAAAAAGAGACTTTTGCAGCAAAATACATCATTACTTATCAAGCTAATTTTACACTGATGATACTGTCACATATGTTACACTATGTTAGCATTTATTTAGTAAAATCTACTATTCAGTCCAATGTCACGTTAGCTGAACATTAACCCAGTGTGTCCATCCACTGTCACTGATCAAACTCCATGGGTTTTACTGGTGAATCAATGTTGTAGACGATGATGGTGTTTCCACGGTAACTACGAAGCCTCTGAATGTCCAAATAGGTCATATCTGATGACCATGAAAAGATGACAAACTATATTTTACACCAATTATTGACATGAATTGATAGGATTAGTGGATCAACAGGTATTAAACAGCTACACCAGTAGATGGTTTAGGTTATATAGGTCTTTAAGGGTTAAAAATGACAATAAACAAATGTCATTTTTTAACATTATTTTTCATGACATTATTGATATTTCCCTCTATCCACTTTTATTTTCTGCATAATGGAACCTCTATACCACTCGTCTTGATAAAAATTCAGTGTGTCATAAACAGGTGATATTATTAAGTGGGCGTGGCTACAATAGTACGGGTCATAATCATTATATACTTGGGTGAATTTGAAACAAAGTCTGGAGGCATTTCGTACAAACTCAAGAGAAACAGAAAAATCCTCAGAAAAAAAGAACAAAACACCAAACATCTCCAAGTATCAGATCCTTGGAAGAGTTTCACCATCAACAGACGGTTCTGAAATAAAACCTGGAGGTGAAACAGAAGCAGAAAATCCCAGTGAAGAACCAACAACTCAGCAGAACAGAAGCTCAGAGACGTTGGAAAACAACCACAAAGAACAGACCAGAAACAAAAGAATCCCAACAATGACTCGACTGAGCAGCAAACAATGATTAAAGTCCAATCCTGTGGTGAAAGCGCTGCATCATCTGCATAACAAAGGAGTCACTGTTCCTGTTCAGACCTGGAAACTGTCCAGGAAGTAGTCTGAGCCCAACATCTGAGCTAATGACACACCACCAAACCACACGAATCCACAGAAATACAAACTAAATGCAAACTAAATATATGGACTATATATTACCTAAAAATGAACTAAATACGGACTAAATATAGGCTAAATATGGTCTAAATATGGACTAAATACTGTCTAAAAATGGACTAAATATGAACTAAATATTATCTAAAAATTAACTAAATATGGACTAAATATAGACTAAATATGGACTAAATATGGACTAAATATTATCTAAAAATTAACTAAATATAGACTAAATATAGACTAAATATGGACTAAATATGGACTAAATATTATCTAAAAATTAACTAAATATGGACTAAATATAGACTAAATATGGACTAAATGCAGACTAAATATGGACTAAATATTATCTAAAAATTGACTAAATATGGACTAAATATAGACTAAATATGGACTACATGCAGACTAAATATGGACTAAATATGGTCTAAATACAGACCAAATATGTACTACATATAGACTAAATACAGACTAAATATGGACTAAATGGAGAGTAAATATGGAGTAAATACGGACTAAATATGGACTTTTACTTGTATTTACATTCATTTTGATTCATTTTCAGTTTAATATTAAACAATTGGCAACAAACTGTACAGATTCTAACTGTCAAATATTAAAGGTTTTCTGGGTTGTTATGTTACAGGGAATGAAAATAAGAAATAAACCCATGAATATGAGGGGATTGGACAGAATTTCAGACCACAAACTTCAAAGTAATTAACCAGTAAAGATGGAAATATAATATTAAATCCATCACAAAACATTCAGTCTTTCTGCACCATCTCTGTTTCATGTCATTTTAGTTTTGCCTCATCTCGTCTTGTCAATTGTGTCTTTTATATCATCTTCATCTTGTTTTTCTTTACTCCTTGGCTTTTACTCAAACATGAGACTCTGCTCTTGTTTTACTATTTTAATATATTTAGGTTTTTATGACTGCTGTACAGCTCCGTTGGTTGTCCTTAAAGTTCTGCTATCCAGGTGAGCATATTATGCACACTTTGCACTTCATGTTATTAAAGGTCATATTATTTTTCATAATTTGTTTTAGGTTAGAATTCCAAAGTTGTTCATTTTTGGATGAATTTCTAAATTCTGACCCATTCACTAAAATCATCACATTGTAAATGTTAAATTCCACCACTAACACTGTTCTACCAAGTGAGGACAAAATGCACAAACACATTTATCATTTAACATTTGACCTAACACAAAATATAATAATGTATTTTAACCAATGTTGGTGTTAATTATTGACATATGCCAGGATGAAAAAAAAACCACTTTATATGTAGAATATTGGAATAAGAGCTTTTTGCATAAAAAAATGTGGTTTATTTACATTACAAATGTGGCATCTAAAGGGTTAAAAATATGATGATATATACTATTTGGTATTCTTGTTTATGAATGAAGTTGATAATATATATATATATATATATATATATATATATATATATATAAAGAAAAAATTAGAAGTTAAAAACAATTGGTATGAAAGACATTTTGACATTAGTATGAGTATGTGCATTATGCGCTTCAGGTGATTAGGAGCAGGGCCACTATTGGTGGGATAACAGAGGGTTAAAGTGCTTTATAAATAAAGTTAAATTGAATTTCCTCTTTTAAATAATTTTCATCTTACTGGAATTACTGAGTTTGAAGGAAAATAATGGCTCAGGAAAACAGAACTTGCATCTTTAGCCTGTTCATTGTAGGACTTGTCCGATAATAATTCCAGATTTATTCATCTTCTTTTATTCCTGAAGGTGTTTGTGACTTTAACTCACATCTTCAGTTAAACAGTGACACAGTTACAAAGGTTCCGGTCCATTAAATATCTGCAGATATCTGTGTTTTCTAGTAGTCAACCATCATTATTATTAGTCGGACCTGTATAAACCCCTGTCCCTTCACCTTGAACTGTTTGTCCAGTTGTGTCCGTCCAGTCTGTCCAGGGCTGGAGATGATGCTTAAGTAGCTGTGAAGCTGATTGGCTGCCACTTCTGTCTCCTTCCCCAAAATGGCTTCCATCAAGGCATCGTGGATAAAGATGTACTGCTCCTGGATCAGCCAGAGGACGAGAAAACAGTTGATCAGCTGACTCAGACTGATCGACAATAAGAAAAGGAAGGACGGATGAACCATATTTAACCAGAACAATAGGAGGGTACAGGCGATACTGAGGCGATGGGCCGGGGGATTTTTGTGACCACTGGAGCGGTGAGTGAGTTAGTCTGAAGATGAGAACCATAAAGAAGCAATTGTCGGCATCAAAGAACATAAGTGATGAAACTAGAGTGGTTGTTTTCTCCACTGGACTCAGCTGTAAATGTACAGAATGGAGTTTGAAGTTCTCCCACATGCAAGTTTGATTCTGAGGCTTATGAAGGTATAAAGTTATTATGGGATGTTCTTATCTTTGGTAAGTTGCTGTTTCATGACCCACAGTTCAGACTAAACAAAATGGAAAAAAATAGACAAAATAATAAATAAAACAGACCAAATAATGGACCAAAAAGTAAAACTGACAGAAAGCGAATGACGTATAAAAAGATTTTTAAAAATTATAACAACAAAATGAAAAGAATTAGCAATATAAATTGAAGATAATGATCAAAAGGAACAAAAAAGAAAAACAAAGTAATGAGTGAAATGAACTAAAATGAACAAACAAATCGATAAAATGGACAGAAAAATTTACAAAATAAACTCAAATTTAGGAAATTTTAAAAACAACAATAAAATGAACAGAATAAGGAGGAGAATATTAAAAATTATCAAAATCATTCAGAAAAAAAATTAAAAATAAACAAATGGGGAAAAAAATTACAAAATAATGAACAAAACAAACTAAAATGACAAACAACATTAACAGAAATTAACTCAGTCATGAAAAATCTAAACTATGGGAGGTTGTTATCGTTGCTGAGTTTCTGTTTGTTGATCAGACTGTTTGTTGGATTCAAACAGATCTTTAGTTCAGTTACTGACAACACAAACCCAACAGAAAACAGCGGTGATTTATGGTTTTACTGTGGCTATTTTCAGTCTAAAAACAGAGCTAAGCTAACAGAGCTATAATGTAAACTGTTTTCCTGCCTTTTAGATTAGATTTACTGTCTTTTACATACAGTCTCTGGACACAGTACAGAAAACAGGGGCAATTTGTGGCCGTTTTCTGTCTAAACACAGAGCTAAGCTAACAGAGCTATAATGTAAACTATCAGCTAATGCAACACGTCAACATCATCAGACAGTGTTATTTTAACCACTGTTGAAATAAGTGTCTATGAGTTTTAGTTTGAATAAAACTTGATTTCATAATACAGATGAGAAAACTACGAGCTTTATACTTTAAGTAAATTGGCTGTTTCCTGTTTATTCTGATGTTTTTACCCTTGATGTTACCTCCAGCAGCTTTACGAGTATTTGTAATCGCTAACGGGATCTTAATTGGATTCATTTCTCATCACAGTCAGAATGATCTAATATGGATCCTTTCTGTGATGATGTTGAAGTCATAACCTCATGGATCAGTATTTTCCAGTATTTCATTTGATTATTGTATCTGTTGGATCAGTCCTACATCGTGTCTGGAGTAAACCACAATAACACTCCTCCAAATCAGATCCATTTGACCCCTGTTTTACACCAGAAGCGTCTGCGTCATTGCAGTAAAATGCGGCCGTTAAAGTCAGTGAGCAAGTGCACACCAGGTGCAGAGCGGCTGCGTTTCAGCTGCGTCCCAGATCCAGTAAAACGCACTGGTCCCGCAACGAATGGCAGAGTTTGTTTTTCGACGCTTGACGCGACTCTCCTGCGCCAATTGCAGCAGATAGGATTGGTCAGACAGGAAGTAAGTAGTGTAAAAACAAGGTGGATCCGGTTGATTTCCAAAGTAATATACAATATTTTTTATTAACTGTTGTATTTTACTTTCAAATGAGAACGTGGCGCTTTAGCTTCAGAAAAAAAACATCAATAAAGCTTTTTAAAACCTTATATAAGAAAAAAAAAGATTCATTGAAACATTTTACTTTGAAAATACATTTTAAAATCTTTCTTTGCCATAGTAATTTTTTTTTCTCTTCTTTTTAAATTAAGCACAGGACTTTTAAAAACATTATTTTAACAAATGCTGAGTAACACTGAAAGGCAAATAGTTGTTATTCTGCTATTGTTCTCTTTAAATACCCGCTACTCTCGGACTCTCGCGCGATCTTGCAATCCTCGCGTGAACCGTTCAAGCCGCTCTGTAGACGCTCTGCTCGTAACGCGCCCTGTGTGGGAGGAGGTTGGAACGTCTGCATTGACGCAGACGCTCTGCAGACGCACTGCAGACGCTTCTGGTGTAAAACAGGGGTAAGCCTCATGTCAACATGTACCAGTGGAAACCATGACCACTTCAATCACAAAACACAGGAATTTGTTGTAAAATTACATTTGTGAAAATCCTCCAAAATCATGTTAAAGTACATGTGTATGGACACTGTGATGTGAACCATTTGGTGTTTAGGTGCTGCTGTCTTGGTTTTCTGGAGCCAACAGAGACCACATTTGGACACACATACTGACTGCTTTTCTACTAAATCAATATCTTTAATTTCCTGACAGTTTATTAAAAATGTTCATATTTAGATGTTAATTATGAGGCTACAGGAAAAGTTGTCACTTGCCATGGGGGGAAAAAAATATATGGATTGATTTGTTCTTTTAAAATAATGTCCACATCAGACCAACCTTTGTCCCTGATGAACTCGCTTCACTTTACCTTCTTCAGCATCAGATTTTAATCTGTTGGATCAATAACTCATAAGTGGAATGTTGTTCAGGTGCAAATGACGACACGTTCCAGCTCAAGTAAAGACAGAACCGAGGTTAAATTGGTTTAATAAATAACACTGATTTCTATGAGGAGATGATGTGAAGTGAAGGAGGTTTAACTCCTTAAAGACCCAAACGTCCAACCTTTAACCTAAACTGTCTACTGATGGAACTGTTTAATACCTGTTCACTAGTCCTATCAATACAGGGAAATAATTGGTGTAAATTACAGTTTGTCATCTTTTCATGCTCATCAGATATGACCTATTTGGACATTCAGAGGCTCTGTAGTTACCATGGAAATACTGTCATCTTCTACAACATTGATTCATCAGTAAAACCCATGAAGTTGGATCAGTGACAGTGGATGGACACACTGGGTTTATGTTAAACAATAAACTATAAATGAAATGGACAAAAATGAGTAACATTTTTACCAAATAATAAATAACATGAAAACATGAAAACTATAAACCAAAAATTAACATGAAGTAAAAAAAGAATAATATGAGCAACAGTATGAAGAAATAAGCACTGTAGATGATGATGGTGTTTCCATGGTAACTACAGAGGCTCTGAACGTCTAAATGGGTCATATCTGATGAGCGGGAAAAGATGACAAACTGTATTTTACACCAGTTACTTCCATGTATTGGTAGGATTAGTGGATGAACAGGTATTAAACAGTTCCATCAGTAGACGGTTTAGGTTAAAGGTGGATGTTTGGGTCTTTAAGGAGTTAAATGCAAATCTAAATTTCATACAAACCCTTTAACAGTGTGAAATTAAAACTGAAACACAGCCCCGATGTACATATTTCCAGTTCTATTTGTCTAAGAGTGCGCAGTGAAATACTGATAAAGTGTGTGTAAAAGATGCCAAATAAATGTTTCTGTGTGTTTGGATTCAGCGATTCCATACGGTGTCAGCAGGAAGCCTGGACCACACATATACAGCCACAAAAATAGAGCTGGACCCACATAATGCCGCTGAATCAATCAGAACCCACTTACTGTGGATATGCCAGATACTGAAAACCGGTTCAAACCCTCTGGAGGAAACGTCCAGGCCTGCGACGGCGTTGACGTCCAAACTCACTGTGGCCTGGTGAGACTCACCTCGGTCTGGACCAGGTAGTTCCGCTGGGTCCGGATGTGTTTGAGGAAACCCAGGACGTTGACTGTGTTCTTGTCTCTGATCTGCTTCAGCATCGAGTCGATGACGATGTATGTCCCTGTCCGACCGACGCCAGCGCTACAACACAATGAACAGGACCACGGTTAACCCTTTAAAGACCACCATTATAACAGGCCTAGATTTAGTTCTGTTCACGCTGAAATAAAAGTGGCAGAAAATGTATTTAGTTTTATTTTCTTTACCAATTCTTTTGCACTGTTTTCAATATCTGTCCATTAATAATCATTATTGTATGTAATAAATGATTAAAAGTGTTATAACAAAAAAAATATATTTTTTTTTATCATATTTATTAAGAAAAACAACTGTAAATGTACATCATGTAATTTTATGAGGTTAAGAAATAAACTTTCAACTCTTTTCCAGTGTGTGAGTGTGTCTAAATCATTCTGTCCATGTGTCCATGACCTTTTTTATTTTTGGTTCTTTCTAGTCGTTTCGATCCTGTGTGACAGTCTCTGTTCAATTTCTGTCTAGTTGTAGACAGAGCTCCTCATTTCACTGGAAAAAACATTCATCATCTGATTCAAATACAGACACTGCATCTCCTTTAGGCCCTGGATAGATCTGCGTATAGATTTACATATAAATAGAAATATACATACATTTATGGAATATTTACAAATAAAATACAACTATCAATGAACTATAAAAACTACAAAAATACAGATAAAAGCAATGAAAAAACAGCAGAACTCATCAAAAATACGGTAAAAGACATGAGAACACTCCGAAACAGCACTAACACTATTATATATAATTATGGACAGAATTCACCACTAAAACTTCACTAAAACACTGCTAAAAGTCATAAAAATCTTCCATGTTTCTCTCACTGACTGCACTCTGCTTCTCTAAGCCTTGCCCACTAATTAAACTAATTAAAACTAACTGAATTAGAGAAAAAAAGTCAAAACCAAACAAAATGAACTCTAATGAAAAATCCAAAACTGTTATAATCTTGCTCTGTACAATAACAAATACAGGTCATTCAATTCAACAATTCAATAGAAGACAAAACTAAAAAGATCTGACGTGTGGAAATTCTTAAAATTTAATGTGCATCTTAATGTTTTGCATCAAAAAGTATAAATGCAAACTGCACAATCTGTCTTGATTTTACAAAAAGAGACGTTTTTCAGATTCCTGAGTCTGCATATAAAAAAAACCCCAAAAACATAAAAAAACATACAAAAAAAAACAAAACAAAAGATCTTTGTTTTGAATAAATGTTGTTCTCATTTTTTAATTACATTTTTTCTACTTATTTCATATATATATATATTTTTTAATTCTAATTGTTTCCATTGTGCAGCTGCCTGTAACATTGAATTGTCACTGCTGTCGGACTGATAAAGCTGATCTTATCTTAGTAAAAGATATAAAAAAATAAAAGATATGAAAAAACTAAAATTAAACTGAAACTAAGGATTTAGAAAAAACCCTGAAAACGAATAAAAACAAGCAAACCTGATCTAAAACTAATTAAAACTGAATTACAGAAAAAAAGTGAAACTAAATAAAACTAAACAATAATTAAAAATCCCAAACTATTATAACCTTGGCGTGTACATACGTGTACAACATAATAAATAGTCTGTGAGCTGTGGAGGCGAGACGCTGTAACATGCTATTACTAAGTATCACAGTGAAGATGACAGTGCCGAGTGTCATCCTCTTCCTCCTGGGACACAGTTGGTCTACGATTACCAGTAATTTCCCCGCCCAACGTCTAGTAAAACGCTGTTAGGTGCGTGTGTTCTGATCTGCAGATGCATCTGTGATCGCTGCTTTTTGATTCCTCTGCAATAAAAGGATCAATTAAGAAAAGCAAAAACGGTCTCAGTGTCCCTGTATGTCGGCGTCCTGTTCTACGTGAATCAATACCAGCTGAATGTGTCAGGTTCTGTCTCTGTCGGCGTGTTTCCACAATCAAAACGTCCGGGCCATTTTACAGGAACTTCCCAGTATGCGCGTGTCTCCACTGACTGGGCCGTTTTCGGGAACCAACAGAGTACCTGCTTGAGGGTAGGTACTCGAGAACAGCCCGGTAGAGTCGCAGACTGGTTGTTGCAAATGACATCAGCAGATCGTGACAAACAACCTCCAATTTTAAAAGAGTAGTTGCTGGAGGAATTTCACAACACGACGATCTCCGATACCATTACTGTGAGCAACAGCACAAACGCGACAAACATCCTAACTTCATCTGTCTCCAGTCTTGTTGTGATTTCCTCCTCTGCTGCTGCTTCGTTTTGGCTCTTTCTGTTAGCGACGTTACTACAGAAACGGACGCGATATGATGATGTCGTTGCGAGGTTCTTCCAGGACCATTACTGTAATGGAGACACGACGCTAGAGGGGACCCGGACAACTCACAGCCCGGTCAAAAGTACCTTCCCCACACAAAGTCCCGTGACCAGTGTAGTGGAAACACGCCGTACGTTCTAGTCCTGTGGTCTGGATGCAAGAGATCAATCTACCAACCGAAGTGGGCGGTACTTTGACTGGAGGAGAAGTCAAGTCATTCTATCAGACTTCTAACAGTGATCAGTACGAACTAGATTGATATCTGTAGACATTTACATGTTCGAAACCATCAAATTGTAGATCATTAGAAGGAAAGGAACATTTAGAATATTTTTAAAAATTGGTCAAAAATTTAAAAATCTAAATTTGTTAAGACTGAGTGAACTTTGTCGACATTGTCCCAAAGAAGATACAGATACAATATGAAATGAATCTGACCAGTAGTTTTGGAGAAGACGACATTTGAAGAAATTGACCAGCGAGATAAAAAATGAAACAAAAGCCTGAAGTCTGTGTAGGTTCTCATTTGTCCAGGTCATCATTCTTCTATCTCGCATCATTCTTCGAGAACTACCAAGAACAGAGGCCAATGAACGTAAATGATCAGATGAAAGTTCTGGATGATGCTGAATCTAAAGCGTCTGGTTTCTGTTTCCAGTCATCTATATTATAAAAACCAAGTGGCCTCTGTGTGTGTGTGTGTGTGTGTATGTCTCAGGAATCACACAAAATCCGTACAGAGCTGGCCGCTGCAGTGTGCCATACTTATGTAATTTTGGTCAAAGAACAGACTAGTGAAAAAGAGCAAGTTGATGGGACCAGTATTTTGAGAGATACTAGTAATTTTGGAATACAACAGCCTTACAATCACATCGCTATGCCCAGAACACTTTGGTGGGGACTGTTGGACACGTGGTACAGCATACATGAATACACAACAAATATCCGTACTGGGAGACTGGGTTGATGTCCCTCAGGGTCAGGATGTGGATGTGGTGTAAATTCTGTTTTTATTGTGTATCATGTCCGTTTGTTCTTGTCCTTTCCACACCGTTAACGTCACAGTTTTATTTTAACATCTGAAGTTTCACACCAGTGTAAATAAAGACTTGTCGAGGGTCAGTCTGCTGATACGATGCCTTAAATCAGATATGATTTGGACGCGATGGTGCGTTCAGGGCCTCCTCTGGGTTGAAGATTCCCTTCTCAGATATAAAAATGCTGGTTCCTGTCATCGACCTCTTCATGTGTTGAGATGTTACTTTAAGTTGATTCTTCGCATAAACATCCCGACAAGAACGTCCTCTCAGCCTCCTCCATCCTCAGGAAACTGGCAGAATAACCGACGCTGTAAATCCCATTTATTTGATTTGCATGGGACTCGTCTTATGGAGGACGTCTGTGTTTGCTGAAGGAGGTTAGTTCCACTGGGATTTTTACTTCACAAATTACAGACACGGCAGATTCACACAGGATTAAGATCCAGATAAAATGAGGTCTGTTTTAACACTAACCCTGAGCAAACGGCTCCATTTCATCAGTGAATAATGGCAGCATTTCCATAACCTTCAGATCTGCTCGGTTCGCTCTGGCCTTGAGCGATGTGAAACTGTACAGCATGAAGGATCAGTTTCACACAACTGAAACTAAGAGGGATATTTGACTTTAATATGGACAAGGCGTAAAATTAACTACACACACTGTGATCTGAGACGCTGTGGTTTACTGTGGATTTAATCTGGAAAAAGGAGCCAGTTTTTTCCAATGAAAACCAGCGCTGACCCGACTGGCTCTGAGTGGCGGTGTTCGTACTGTTGTCATGGTAACCAGCATCCACATGACCGTTTGAATGCTCTGTTTGTATAGTTAATGGCGGCGTAACGGGCAGACACAGCGGGAGGCATTACCTGCAGTGGACGACCATGGGCCCCATGTCCTGCGTCTGGGCATCTGAGGACCGGTGGATGAAGGTGAGGACGGGGAGGGTGTACTCAGGGACGCCCATGTCCGGCCACTGGGTGTAGTGATACTGCAGCACCGTCCGCTCACCCTGAGCCCTGGACTTAGGGTTGGATTTGGCGCCCTGGACCGGGGACGAGAACAACAAAGGGACGAAGTGCCAGTCAACATTTACTGAAGAAACATTCGATCTGTCTGGAGCCACGAAAAAACAAATTCAACCCCATGAAGTAGCAGCAGATTATTAGAACAACACAACTGCCTCAGGTCATGAGGTCATCAGGTCACCATGAATGTTCAGACCAAACACCTAATGGAGATGTTATCTCAGAATAATGGGCTTATTCTTGGTCACCCTGAGGTGACGTTCATACCTTCTTGACTTTAGTGTTGCGTAGTGTGAAGCGGCGTACGGTGTAGCAGGCGTGGACTTTGGTGCTTTTCAGAGTCACCACAATGTTCCCGTATTCTTCGCTGTTCTCTGTCGGCCAATACTGATCACATTTTCTCTGGAAAACACAATTAGATTAACTATCAATCCACAGCTTCTAAAGGTTTACAGGTCGACCAGGAAACGCGACTGTTCATGACATTTATGCGGAAAAGATCATTTGCCCTGAAGGAAAAGTCCAACATCATTAAATCCCAGACTGAATTATTAAAGTAAGAACATCCGGTCTGATGGACTGTGTGAGTGTTTCGACACATACTCGGCCTTTTTCCACTAAGTTGGTGATCATCACTATGATGCCGGTGTTTTGTTCCCAAACCATTCGCCAGAAGTCCTCGAAGGTGGACTTGAGGGGACCCTGGGCCGCGATGTAGGCTTTAGGTTTATTATAACCCTGAAGATAGATAAGAGACAGAGGAAAATGTTAAGAAACATCCAGAAATGGATAAAGGTACATGAACAAAAATCTAAAAAATACATGGAGTCAAAGTGATGGGAAGACCAACATGTACATGGGTTATAATGACTCAGAAGAAGACTCAAATTAACAAAGATTTAGCATCTTTAACCTCCTCAGACCCAGCTATGGGTTTTCTGTCCATATTTGCAGACAGCAGTTTTACAGTTCTATGAAAAAAACAAAACAAAACAAAAAAACAACTGTCCACTGCACAGGACATTCTATCAAAATAAAAAAATACATCTGAAAAAACTTGCATCATGATATTTCCACTATGGGCAAAAAAGCCAAAACTTGTACTTTCCTGATATTCCTGCATCTCAGGAGGTTAAGTAATGAGAAACTTTGACAAAACAGTCAGTCAGCATCTGAAAATGCAGATTCAGAATCTTAACATAACGTGCTGTGCACTTTTAATCCTCCTTGGCCAAAGATATTGTAAGATTCTGTTGAAAGTTCCTGCTCTATAATTTAGATTAGATTGTCTTTGTGTAAAACTTATTACATACATATTTATATTTGAAAGTACTCAGATATTATAACTGCACAAGGCACAAAGCCAATGGACCTGGAAAAAGTGGGTCAAGGTCACCTTTTTTCAATTGGCTTCTGCTCCATGCCAAGATGCATCCACAGTATAAATTCGGTGCAGATATCTAAACGCATTCTTCAAATAATGCAGTTGTGTAGTTGAATGGATGGACAGACGGACGACAAAACGATTACCTCTTAGACCAGAGGTTGGCCCAGGGGTCAAAATTACTCAAATACTAAGTTTGGATCCTAGATCCACAACATAACATGCCTTCACTTGAAAACCGTCGGCCTTCAGTCCACAACAAAGTTTCTGCACAGATGGACGGATGGACAGACAGATGACAATATCCTGCAGTGAGGGCCAAGGGTCAAAACTTTTGCTTTTTACCTACAAATAAAAGGAAAAATCTAAAAAAAAAAAAAAAAAAAAGGAAAAACCTCAGCATACCAAGATTAAATCTGAAACTCTGATTTGGCATCTGAAAATAATGAGAAAACCTGGAGCTCTGAACTAAAAGATCTGAAATGCTGAGATGTGTCTAGAATTTGGAGGAGGTGCTCATCTGAACCAGGTCTACACTGAACCGGGTCTCATCAGATCAACGTTGGTGTTGTGGTTGAACTCACATCCACGTAGTTGGCGTTGATGTAGTCTGTGTGCTTGGCGTCCTTTCCAGCCATCGGCCTCAGCTTCACCCGACTATGGTCGTCTGAGGAGGAAACATATCAGTCAAACAGTAGAAGACGGAGATGACAGCCAGGTTCAACCGTCACTCAGTCCAGGTGATGTTCCCTGAACGGAACCATAGGAACGTTTACCTGTAACAACCGTCATAATATGCAGATGAAACATTCAACACCAACAAGTGTTTGGTTCCTGTTGGTCCATCTGCTGAAGCATCATGGGAAGTAAACAGATACAAACAGTCCAGAGTCCAACAGAGCTCCAGAAGCTGAACCTGCAGAATCTGGACTTACAGAACCTGGACCCCAATACTCTGAAACTCCATATACTGGACCTTCACATGCTGAACCTCCGGATCCTGGACCTCAAGAACCTGAACCCCCACACTCTGAACCTCCAGAACATGGACCTATATATCCTGGACCTACAGAACCTGGATCCCCACACTCTGAACTTCCACAACCAGGACCTTAAACAGGACCAAGGTGGTGTTTTGCTGTGTTGTATTATGTGTTGTTTTTTGTTGTTTCCTTGTTCGTTTGTGTTGTACTATGTGTGTTTGTGTGTTTACTCACAGGCTACGATGTTGATGTATCTGTTCTTGTGTTTGTTGTCCAGGTGGTTGGAGTGTTCAGAGGTGATCTTCATGTCGGCGGTGGAGCGTTGAACCTCCTGAACAAACACACACACACAAAAAACCACACGCACACAAAGACACACATGAGTGAATGTGTGACTTTAGTTTAGAACCAGAACTGGAACAGATCATTAAACCCTGGCATCAAATCCAAGGTTAATAAATGCTGAATGAACCTTAAATATACAATTTTTATAATGTATTATATTATATAAAGGGTGTATTGAGTCTATTCTTCATTTGTTTTTAACTCTGGTTCCACTGTCGTTAATAAATATCAGATTATCACACATAATTAACCAAATATATGAAAACCTTTCACACTACAGTTGGTGGCTGATGTGGGTGGTTTTAGTGCTTTTATTTTGAAAGGCCTCAGCAGATCTGAAACATTCAGGTGCTGATGCCGGTGTAAAACAGTGGTAACCCTAGGCTCCTCCTCCTTTTATCTTTTATTTGGTTCATTCTTTTAGCCACGTTTCTTCAGCTACTGATCGTTCAGCACATTCAGCGGAATCCTCGTCCTCGTCCTCCTGGTCGGACTCGTTCGGTCTCATTCCATCTCGTTCTGTGTTTTCTCTCTTAACATTTATATTGGGTGTTTTTCTCTTCAGCTCCACGTGTTCATGTCTTCATAGTAGAAGCCCCGTCCCTTTGCTGGTAGACTCATTTATTTTCACGACCCGAGGCCACAGTGTCGAACATGTTGGAAAGTGAAATGAGCTGTGGGCAAATTTAGACTGAAAATTAATTACAGGACTAAACCCTGGAGGTCTTTTCCTGTTTACCTCCTGCATGTATTTATATATTTAACCTTCGGGTATCCAGGTGAGCACATTACGCACACTTTACACTTAGAGTTATTAAAGGTCATTTTATTTTTCACAGTTTCTTTTAGGTCACAATTCAAGAGTAGTTCATTTTTTCACAAGTTTTCGAATTCTGATCCATCCACTAAAATCAGCACATTGTAAACAATAATAACAATAAAAATAATGGATTAGATTTCTATAACACTTTTCAAGGCACCAAAAATGCTTAATGTTAAATCCCTACACTAACATCCTTCTAACAAGTGAGCACAAAATGCACACTGACACATTTTAGCATTTAACATTTGACCGAGCACAAAAAAATAACGTAAAACAACTAATGCTGATACTAATATGTAGTCGAGTGAAAAACAAAAACAAAGCATGTTTGCATCTAAAATATGGTTTATTTACATTGCAAACATTGTATTCAAAGGGTTAGAAATATGACAGGTATTGAGTTTTTGGTATTTTGTTTATGGTTCAAGTTGAAATACGAAAAAAATGTAAAAAAAAAAAAAAAGTTTAAATTTACAAACAAATTGTATGAAAACTATTATGACATTAGTACTGCTCTGCACAGATTATGTGCTTTTGGTAATAAGAAGGACCTCTATAGGTGGGAAACTGGAGGGATAAATGAATGAAGAAGCTAAAGAGCTGACAATAAAACTTTGACTTCATTACCGCTCCATTGGTATTTTTATCTTTTGATCAAAACAAAATAAAAATTTTATGAAGGATATTACGAAAAAAAAATATATATATATTTTTTGCATAAAAGAATATGGTTTGTTTACATTGCAAACACGGCATTTAAAGGGTTAAAAATATGACAGTTATTTAGAGTATTTTTTCTTTTCATATATGGCTCAAGTTGCTAAAACACAATGTATGCTAAATATTGTGACATTAGTATGTGACACCGTGCATGTTGTGCGCTGTGGGTGATTAGGGTTGGGGCCTCTGTGGGCAGATTCCGGGGGGTTAATTATTCCTGTGTGGACTTCATCTCGTGGCTTTTACTTCCCGTTCCTATAAATGACCCAGAGCCATTCCAGGCGTAGCAGCTGAATGTATGTCAGTGTTTAATGGGAGTTGGTGCCAAACAAACAGCTGTTGGCTGCAGACTCAGCACGCCGCCGCCAACCCAGCGCTGGATTTGGCTCTGACCCCTCGCACTCATTTCCTCTGGAGCTTTACGGCCTGGGCTCCGTGTTTCAGCACCATTAAACATGGATTTATCAGAGCTGTTGGGCTGGCCATTTATTCTAGGCACGGGCGGTTGGCGGTGGCAGCGGACGAGGGGATTAGGTTACAGGTACGACGGGAAGGCAACGTCACGTAGACGGTGATGTGATGAGCAGATGGAGAAGGAAATAAACACGTCTGGACTTGCTTTAACATGAAGGAGGGAAAGGGCCTTCATTTACAGACACTGAATGATCCGGTTTCCCCCGATAATGAAACATAATCTACTAATATTCAACACATCTGACCCCTTCAAGTCCCCCCAACACTGTCTTAAAACATCAGATTTATTATATTAACAGATAAAAAAAAAATCCAGAATCAATTCCCAGTTGAACGTGTGAAGTTGTCAAGTTCTGTCTCTATGTTCCAGTCCTGTGGTCTGGATGCAGGAGATCAACCTCCCAACAGAAGTGGCGGTACTGCCACTGGAGGAGAACTCAACTCTGAGCCCATACATGACTTCTATCAGTGATCAACAGGAACTAGAGTAATCTGTAACCATTTACATGTTATAAACCATCAAAAATATGGACCATTAGAAAGAAAGGAACATTTAATATTTAAAATTCAATTCAAAAAGCAACATTTCTAAAAAAAAAAACCAAAAAACTGTGAACAAACTTTGTGGATATTATCCCAAAGAAAATAAGTATAAAATATGAAATGAATCCAACCAATAGTTTCAGAGAAGATTGAAGAAATTGCTAATGAAGATGAAGATGACACACTACCTTCACAATAGCACATGGCCTGTCAGTGAGATAAAAACTGAAAATGGACAAAAAAGTGTCCCTTTCAGTCCAGTCTCTCATGAACTGAACATTAACCCAGTGTGTCCATCCACTCTTATTCATCCAACTCCATGGGTTTTACTGGTGAATCAATGTTGTAGAAGATAATAGTGTTTCCACGGTAGCTCCGGAGCCTCTGAACATCTAAATGTGTCATATCTGATGCCCATGAAAAGATGAAAAACTGTATTTTATACCAATTATTGAAAAATATTGATAGGGTTAGTGGATCAACAGTTATTAAACAGTTTATATCAGTAGATGTAGCGTATGATTATCTTTCTTTTGACATTTATTTGAACCAGGTTGTTAAAACATGGGGGCTCATCTGGGATTCATACTGATTGAGACGGTATATACACTCACTACTGCTGTTCTTTAGACGGTTGCTCCTCCTTAACTGCAATGAGGAACTTATTTTATTGCAGTAATGAGAAGATAAACCTATTTCCATGTATTGCTAGGATTAATGGATCAACAGGTGTGAAACATTTCCATCAGTAGATGGTTTAGGTCAGCGGTGGATGTTTGGGTCTTTATAGGTTAAAAGGAGAAATCCATAACATGTGTTTAACCTACAACACAGACACAAACTCACTGTCAAACAACATTAAAATGCCTCCATATCATCCTGAGTCCTAAATCCAGGCCTCTACACATGTTTGATGCAGTTTCTCCACTGTGGACGTGGAATCTCTGCACTAACATCCACTCAGTTTCCTTCAGAGCAGCTTTCCTGTCAATCTGAGTCCCATCACGATGTAGATGATTCTAAACGCTGATGATTGATGAACGGGCTTCCACTCTCCTGCACGGCCAGGCTTTGGCGTGGGGGGTAATTTGATTTGGGAAGGGGCTCCCAGCATTCATCAGGCCTAAATGAGGACACAGTGGGGGAGGAACCCACAGATTCTGCTTCCAAATAACTTCTTGAGGGTGTCCGGCTCCATCCATGCTCTGCTATTTCTAGGAAAATTCTTTTTCTCTGAGGTAGTCCGTAGGAGTATGAGTGAATTTGGGCTGTTTTTGAATACTTCTGACTTTATTCTCCTCATGATAAAGGCCTTTACTTTGCCTTATTTAGTATCCCTATGTGACTTTACCGTTTGTTTTTTTCATTTGATATGTTTTATCAACACACTGAACATAAAGTCACACCCAAAACATGAAATCTGAGTGAGTAGAAGTTAGCTTCTTTGGAGTTTCTCACCAAAAACATGCTGAACAAACCATTTTCATAACAGAATGAACATAGAAATTGAAAACTTCAACCAAATAATTACAAATTTTACAAATAATAAAGTTACATACAACTATTTATATGAAAATACAGGAAATGCTTGGGCATTGTTAAAGAAAACTATACATAACCAAGTACAACCATCAGGTGTCACATGATGCCATACTGGTTGATGTAGTTTCACTTTTCTACCTTATAATCCTGTTTTTATTGTCTCTTCCTGAACCAAATGTGAGAATATTGGTGTAAATTCTGTGTTTAGTGTTTCTCATGCCTCTGGTTTTTCTTGTCCTTTAACACCACTGACATCTGCACTTTCACACCGGTTGAATCAATGCTACATCGTCTTAAATGTGTTTTGCTATTTGGATGTGTGGGTGCTTCCAGGGACTCTGAAGACATACATATAATCTCAGCGTGGAGTCTCTTTATTATCTCTGCTTTCAGTTTCTGCTCCGGGGGTGGAGTCACTTAAACTGCAGTAATAAAACACAGGGAAACATTTTTACAAACGATTCAACCAGAGAGCTGCACGAGAACATCTGAGCTGTGGTTGGACGGCAGGACTATCAACTGGAGATTAACGCACATTTAACGTCTCAGAATGTGTTTAATAGTGTGTTTTAATACGTATATTTGAGAAAAAAAATATATAAACATATATATGGAGTATTGATCATTTCTTTCCTGCTACTTTTCCTATATTTGTATGGAGCAACTGTAACACAAAATAACTTCTCCTGGAATTAATAAATTTATATCGTCGTCTTCGTATTATCACAGGTTTTAGTTGAGTGGCTTTTAGATGTTTTATTTATAGTGTGCCTGGGCCTCAGTAATACATTTCATTCTTTCAAGTTTCGTTCATGGTTGAATAAAGGTTAAAGGTGACTCATTGTGATAATATCAGCCTGAAATAGTCTTTATTGTATGCTATACCGTATGTAACTGAAAATAAAATGTCATTCATTCCTTCAACTCGATTTACTATCCCTGCAGGGAAATTCAGTCTCTGCATATTACCCATAATGCACACAGCACCAAACACTAGCATTAACATTAGTTTCAACATTAGCAATTAGCACTAGCGTGTGGGTACACTGGCAGTATGACCGTTAGATAATAATAAAAGACAATTGGAGAATGACTACTAACTTGAAACTTTAATCTTGAGAACTGTCGACCAAAAGGACATTAAATATAAGAAATATATCAGTAGAAGCAGTTAAATATAATGTTTCATAAGTTATTCAACAAAAGGCAGCCAAAGATGTATCTCAGCTTGCCTTATCTTGTTTTATGTCGTCTTATTTTATCTTATCTTATCTTATCTTATTTTGTTTTATCTTATCTTAAGCACCCCCTTGTGGTTCAAAACATTCTTTTATTTCCAGAGCAATCTCCTGGGATCCTGTTATCCTCTAAACTTCCACCTCTGTACCAGCTGTAGTTTAGCTCCATAACTAATTTTAATGAGGTTTTAAAGGTCAGGGTCATGCATGTTCCTGTTGGTTCTTCTATTCTTCTCCAATCCTAGGGTCAGGTCAGAGAACATGTATGTACTGAAGGACCTGCTCTGGATGCAGAACATACTGTGGTGAAGTGAGATCCCGTCATATACAGTATTTACAGCCACTAAATGACAACCTGACCCATATTTGGGATTCAGGTCCAAGTGTTTATCATGTCAGTCTCACCTCAAAATCCTCTGAGAATCCGTGTTGGTTATTTGAGTAGAGTCCAGAGACGTGTTTGATGAACTGTTTGACTGGAATGGCCTCCATGTCATCTGGAAAACACAGAGTAAACTAGGTTATAGACAAGACCACAAAGACACAGAGACGAACCAGGTTATAGACAAGACCATGAAGACACAGATGAACCAGGTTATAGATAAGACCACAAAGACACAGAGACGAACCAGGTTATAGACAAGACCATGAAGACACAGTTGAACCTGGTTATAGACAAGACCATGAAGACACAGTTGAACCAGGTTAGAGACAAGACCATGAAGACACAGATGAACCAGGTTATAGATAAGACCATGAAGACACAGATGAACCAGGTTATAGATAAGACCACAAAGACACAGAGACGAACCAGGTTATAGACAAGACCATGAAGACACAGTTGAACCTGGTTATAGACAAGACCATGAAGACACAGTTGAACC
>JAQQZY010000023.1:33766342-33777175 GCA_030068375.1 Ostorhinchus rueppellii | reverse complement strand
TTTCGTTAGTAGAGTCAATATTTTACCATAAAGGATTTTCGTAACCTGGAAATTTCGTAGGTAGAGTCGTTGGTAAGTAGAGGTACCACTGTATATGACTTCTATTAGTGATCAATAGGAACTAGACTGATATCTGTAACTATTCACATGTTATAAACCATTAAAACAAGGACCAGTAGAAGGAAAGGAACATTTAGAATATAAAAAAAAATCATGAAAATGTAAAAATCAAAATATCCTAAAATTGTTTACAAACTTTGTAGACATTGTCCCGAAGAAGATACATATAAAATATGAAATGAATCCGACAGGTAGTTTTGGGAAAGTTCGAAGAAATTATTAATGAAGACACTGATGAAGATGTTGACGAAGACGACGACAAAGACGATGAAGATAAGGACGAAGAGGATGCTAACGAAATCGATGATGATGAAAAAAAGCTGCTTTTAAATTTTGAATTAATCCAACCAGTAGTTTCTTCTGCGAAGATGTTTGAAGAAATTGTTAATAAAGACGACGATGACAACAAAGATGAAGATGATGACGCTGAACCTAACACCTTCACTACAGTTCATGACTGATCAGCTGATGAGACAAAAATAAAAACCAGAGTCAGAAAAATATCACAGGGAAGAATAAGATGCATGAGACCCAATGTACTCAACTTGAAAAGAACCGACTCTACAGCCCCCTCTGCTGGTGAACTGTCTTTGAACCCAGCTGTTCCACTCAGAACTGAAGGAAACATGGGCTGGTTCTCCAGACAGACCCACAGAAACTCTAAATCAACAAGGTGTGAACTCAAATTAATATTTATAGCTTATTATTATTTCACTAGTCCGGTCCACTTTAGATCAAAGTGGGCTGAATATGGAACCCGGACCTCTGTTCTACTGTTCAGAACCTGTTAGTGTGATGACCCACCTCCAGTAGATGAGCAGGGCCAACAGCACGACGACGCACAGAAAGGTCAGTGCCGACAACACCATTAGGGGGAGGAGCCAGTCCACCTGACGCAGAACCAGCTCGGACTCAGGCCTCACTGGGTGGGTCACGTTGGTCACGGCATCAGGTCGGTCTGGAACACAGAGGTCAGACTGATCAGACACCAACAAAGAAGAAAGTCAAGTACGGAGGATTAGCATGGTTAGCGTCAGTGTTAGCGCTCACAACTAATGCATTAAAGGTGGAAACCCGTCATTTAGTTGAAATGAAGCCATGTTCTGAGACCGGATCAGGAGGAATAACTGCATTCACTCATATTTTAAACTGTTGTAATGCAGAATCTGGGATTCACAATCAGAAATACGACCTCTGATGAAGCTGAGATGGAAAAATTTAACTCAACCCCTGCATAATACAAAGACCTGTTGACCAAAATAAAGGTTTTATGCACTTCACAAATAAGACCAACAACAAGACACAAACAGTTCTAAACATATTTAAGGTGTTTTTAGACTGACCTTTTGTCTCCAACCCAATGTTCTTCCTGTCTCCTACATCATTCATTACTATTACATGAACATTTAAGATAAGATAAGATAAGATAAGATAAGATAAGATACTTTCATTTGCACATATTCAGGCACATAGGTACGTATGCAGAGGTCAGAAAAAAGATTACAAGCCAATTAAAATACAATAGCGCAATGACTTGTAATGAACATCTAAAAATAATCTGTACAATTATGCAAATTAGGTAATTATGTTATTTAGCAACTTCTACAGACTTAGGACAAACATTAGATACTTCCATCCTGAGGAGGTGGAAACACTGGTAAACCTCAGAAATGCTTTGATAATTCAACACAGTTAACATGTATTTAGTGAAGTGTCTTCTCTCATGACAGGATAATAAATCTGGAGGTAAATGTGGAAGTTTCACCTCCATGAAACATCACAAACCTGACTAAAGACAACAGGGATTTAATGTACAGTTAAACATCAGCGTGGGAGGGAATATATAATATATAAACTAAAAGGAACAATGTGACTGCATGGAAATACAAAAGAATTTTTCACTGGTGGTTAACCTCCTGGTATCTAAGTGAGCATATTATGCACACTTTGCACTTCATGTTATTAAAGGGTCGCCCCCACCACCTTGAGGATAAACTGAAGACGACGAGTACGGATGAGTTATTAAAGGTCATGTTAATTTTATACAGTTTAAGGTCAAAAATCAAAAGTTGTTTGATTCATTTTTGTAGGATTTTTAAAATTCTGATTCATCCACTAAAATCAGCACGTTATAAATAAATAATGTTAAATTCCTACGCAAACACCCTTTTACCAAGTAAGTACAAAATGCACATTGATACATGATAGCATTTAACATTTGACCAAGCACAAAAAAATCATCATGTATATTATTAACCAATGCCAGGATGAAAAAAACAGCCAAAAATACGAATACAATATTGAAAACAAAATGTTTTGCATCAACAATAGGGTTTGTTTACATTATATACATAGTATTTAAAGGGTTAAAAATATAACTGTTATTGAGTGTTTGGTATTTGTGTTTATGGCTCAAGTTGATAAAAAACAAAAAATGTAAAAAAAAAAAAAAAAAAGAAGTTAAAAACAAACTGTATGAATAACATTTTAACATTAGTGAAACATTGTGCATATTATGGGCTGCACATGATTAGAAAGACCTCTATGGGTGGGAAACCAGAGGGTTAACGGACGTCAGTTTCCTTAAAGTGGATTTAATTCTGTTCTATTTGACAGAACCGTGTGCATCAACTCAGATCAGAAACAGTGAAAATGACTGAGGACCAGTTTTCTGTTTTATATACATTTTTATCGTTTTCTATTCCCATATGGAGGAACCAACATTTAGAGACAAAGCAAACAGCAGCATCGGATTCACACCTAACTGACAGCAGGTCACCGTTGGCGATGCCCACAACGCCATATGTTTGGTGTTTTATTGGATGATGGATTCAGCCCCCGATGAACCAAAGGCAGATGGTCTGTCCTTACACGACAACCAGAGGGAAGTAAATGAAAACACTGAAAACACTGGACACTTCACCTCAACAATGGATGAGTGTCTGTGTTTCCATGGCAACGGGGTTTATTTGTCACAGAGTGAACTCAGTATCTGGTTATTTGTTCAACAAGAAACATCACTTTAGATACTTAAAGTTGAATAGAATACATAGAAATTAGTTTTACATTTTGGCTTTCATAGTCTTGGTTTGTCAGAGACAGAAGTGACCATATTTGGACATGTTTGGGAGGATCGATGGCTGAAGGACTGTTAACTAATTTAACTAATTAAAAACACTGGCTCAACACCGGCAGGTAAAATATAAACTTATCTGGTGGTTTTAGAAGGATCAAAACATGAACACAGACTCAAAAATCATATCACACAGAATTAAAGCAAACATTAATTAATGTCTTCAACATTTGTTTGTTGTTGTTAAAGTAGTTTTTGTACTCCTTATTCATATTATTACTTAAATACTTATATTACTTGTAATTTACTTATACTTAAGTTAGGGAGGGTATACAAGAGGAATTTCAAGAAATATTTGATTGAAAAACCTTTTCAGTTCACCCTAAAATTTTATTAATGGAGCAATAATTTACAAATGTACATTTATTGGAGTAATGTGTCTTTAACACCCCCCCCCCCTAAAAAAAAAAAACCCACAGAAACACATTTATATCTGTGCATAAATGATCATTTTCACTGCCTTTAATATTATTATTTTAGTATCATCTTACCAGGTAAACAAGCCTTTTAAAGAGAAATGATTGAAAGACCATTACTTGTTTTATGTGTGAAAACACTTGAAAAAGAGACAAAGTAAATGCTTTTAATGTAAAGTTTGAAGAATGTATATTAGCATTTCACACCACATTTTATCCTATACTAGTGTGTCGACCCGTGAGGATCCACGAGTTATAGATGTGGTAGTTTTTATGCTGTTGTGCCACATTTATCCAGCAGTCACTGCCAAAATGTTGTGGGTACAGCAACATGACTGTAAGGCTATTGTATTCCAAAATGACTGATATCTCCCAAAATGTTGGTCCTATCAACTTGCCGTTTTCGCTAATCTGTTCCTTAACCAAAAATGCATAAATATGGCAAATTACAGCTGTCAGCTCTTACCGGATTTTTCGTGAATCCCCAGACACACACATATACACACACACACACACACACACACAGAGGCCACTTGGCTTTTATAATATAGATGTTAGTAAAACTATGAGAAAACTACAAATGCTTAGCTTAGCACACAATTAGCAAACAATGTAAAACATGTCTGAAACCAGTCCCATGATAGAAAACAACCAATCAAAAGCTACCATAAAGAACTTGCTCAACTCTCTTAATTTGCTAACACCTGTTTGCTAAACAAGCTAGCCTTAGTTACATTGGTTTTATTGACCGAACCAAATCTATACTATGATGGTCGCTCCTCTAGTCCTTTATCTGAACCTCTATTGGATATTTTGTTGTTGTGAAAACAGAAATTTCTGGTTGTTTTCTCTCTGAAAATCCTATATACAAATGAACAAGCTTGACAGGCATAGCAACAGTAACTAAGGGGAGTGGGGGGCTACAGGGTAAATATTTACCTATTTCCCCTTTCATTTACAGTTTATTACTTAAACCAAACTAAAATCACTCCCTATAGACACATATACATGAGATGCAGCTGAATTCAGGACTCATCAGATTACCCAGAATGCCTCCTGTCAGTACATCAGCGCCCCCAGCTGTGTCCTTCTGCCCACTGCACCACATCCACACATCTCTGGACAGACCAGATCATCGTTAAACTTAATCTGCTCATAGGCCTGTGGTCGCCGTCATCTTACCCGGTCCAGCCGTGACGTTAGCGGAGCTGACGGCGGTGCCCATGGCCTTCAGTCTGTGGCCCCACCCACCCGGAGCTGAATGCTGCTGACGGAGACTGGGCCCCTGCACTGCACCAGACCGGCCCTGGATCTACATCCACACTGACTCTGCATCTCTTACAAAACCATAAAACCAACACAGATACCACGCCGGCGCTTCTGCGTTTCCAGTATGACTACGGTGCTCGGCCAGGAATAAACAAACAGATAAATAAAGAAATAACCCTATGGCAGCGGCACACACACACACACACACACACACACACACAACACGCACACACACACACACACACGCGCACACGCACACACAGCAGCAGTTGTTAATGTGCAGTCAGACACATACAGGCAGTAACACAACACACACAGTGAACTCTAAATGGAGCTGAGGCTATTTTCCTTCCCTGCAGCTGAGTCGAGCCTGCAAGCCTTGTCTCCTCTCGCCATGTCTGAAAGTAGGCCAACACTCAGATCAGAGCAAGAAGAAGAGAGGCAGAGCCAGAGAGGATGATGGGGAGGCGGGGGGTGGGGGCAGTGGGCAGCAATGATGAAGAGGAAGGAGGAAAGAGAAGAGATGAAGAGGGGGGAAGTTTGATCAGTGGATAAAGAGAGAGAACTGAGGGAGACTGCATCCCATAATGCATTGCAAACACTACCAACTAATGCAGACCTTTTCCCATCATGCACTTCAGATTTACATACAATTATTATATTAATTAGCATTGTAATTACCATTTTATTCATGTTCCATCTACAAAAACTGCCTCAGCCTGGAAAACCCATTCAACCTACACAGAAATTTAAATAGAAACGAGTATTAAAATAATTGATCATGTTGTCACTAATATAACAAAACCGTCACAATATTTTAATTTGACATTTACAATAATGCTGATAAAGAACCACAGCTAGTGGTTATAAAACTGCATTTTAAGCTATTTAATAAACAGATTTGATATAAAAGTCTTAAATATACCAAACCTACTACTGAAGAATATGAGAAAAAATGAAGAAATATGACGTACTAGTGCGTCATATTCAGTGGTGTAGGCCAGGGTACACGGCGGTATATGGAGTATACCTACTTATTTTTCAGTCAGGATTGGGTATACCCACTTCCCCTGATGTGCACCATCCAGTAGTATCGGAGCCAAATTGCCCATTCTTTCCCTAGGATGGTGAAGCCATGACCCGCCCTACTCTGTGTCTAATTGGCTAGTACTTGGTACCTTCACTGATTAGACTGGTTAACTTTAGGAATGAGCACTGATGAGCCAATCAGACGCAGAGTAGGGTGGGTCATACCAAGGAAAATATTTCTACCTTAGTGCCAGGGTTCTGCTTGGCACTGGCCACCTCTGGAACCTGATTGGACACCTCAGGTGCCAGTGCCACCCCAGTTGATTGACAGGTCACTGCACGTCTTATTGAAAGATGCTCGATTATTGGAAATGTGAACAAGAAAGGCAGAATAAACGATTTTCCAATGAGTGGCACATAGAGACAACCTACTTTCATGGAATACATTATTCTGAGGTAAGTTTGAAGGTGGTGTCAGAATGAATCACTGTTTTAAACTACTGGTCATGTGACTGCATATGACTACTGTGAGTAGGCTAACGTTATGAAAGGCTAACGTTATCCTATGTTTGCCTCATGTTGAATATATTTACATTCATGCAGCTGCTTGTGTGATCAATAAAACCTACACACTGCTCCTGATCAAGTCATGACAATTTTATAGTTGTGAAGAAATACTACTGACAGTTTTTGCGTGGTCTGACATGTTATTGTTTCTAAAATAGTGTTCTTCTGGACTACTTAAAAAAAGATTGAGAGTTGAGCGTATACCCATTTCTTCAGGAACCACAACACCACTGGTCATATAATAATCTATGGACATAAGTTACTATATGTGTCATTCCTGTTTTTAGCTTAATTTCCCATCATGCAGCATGGCACTGCGCTTCCAGTCAACTGAGCAATGTGATTGTAAGGCTATTGTATCCAAAAGTATTAATATCTGCCAAAATACTGGTACTATCAACTTGTCAAGATATTTAATGCGGAAATGGGACTGTTCCTCAACTGTAGGTACCAAATTGGTCAGTTAACAACATCTCAATTTTTTTTAGAACTGAGCAGACACATACACACACACACACACACACACACACACACACACACACACACACACACACACACGAGACCTTCCATTATAATGATATAGATTCTGTAGGTTGAACAAGCTGAGTTTTAACAGATGAATGCAGTCGAGTTTCATGATTACAAAATAAATAAATAAATAAATAACTGGGGTTATTTTAAATAACTATTATGGAATCATATAATATCTCAGTTTTATTTTAAATTTAAATTATCGTAATGGAACCCCCCCCCTACACACACACACACACACACACACACATATTTCAGACTAAACTCCAACCAGCAATTCCTCAAACAACCACTAGAGGGTCCAAGAATGACACATCAAGGGATTCTGAAGTAAATGTTTAGTAGGATTTAATAGGATGTAATAATTTACCTTGTCAGTGTACAATATTTTGATACAATTATCTAAAATGACCATTAATTGAGCAATGTATTAACTAATCTAAAATGAAACTGGAAATGGAAACATTCTTCTTTGCTGCTTTTTAATAGTTCATCATGTGACACAGTATTCAGTCATTTTGACAGAATCTATTTGTACAAATAGTTTTCCCTGTGACTAGTTTTACATCCTGGTACCAACACACTATTTATCTTTTACTGATGTACAATAAGAGTAAGAACTGAATTACACAATGGTCTGTCGTTGGGTGCCAAGTATTACATTTATACATTAAAGGAAGTTTTTTATGCATTCTTTGAAGTTGACATGAACAGTGTTTTTCATCACAGTGTGGAAGGTGTTTTCAGTTGGTGGTAGTCGGAGTATTATACTATGTATCCATGTATCTGTTAAACTGTATATTTTGAGTCTGGTTCAGGACTGATGCTGAAAACCCAGATCCATGTATGAGCATCTCTCAATCTAAATCCATCTGATTCCAGTAAATAGTCTGGTCCAACATGGGTGCTTTGTGTCTGTTTACATCCAGTTACAGAGGTTTGTGTTGTAATCCTTGTTTTGTTCACTTGTAAAGTTTCATCTGATTCCACTTCTGAATGTTTATTGCGGAGTCTCTTGAGCTCAGAATAAAATGTACTGAAAGTACTTTAACAAAGAGCTGAAGGAGCCATTTCCTGGGATGACCAGAGATTGATTTTGGTTCATAATGACATCTGGTCTGTGTTTGAGAGTGGTTGGAATTGCATTGACGTCCCTTGGTGTTTGCTTGGCTAATGCAGGACCTGCTCAGAGGATTGGACTTAACCCTTTAACCTCTGACGCGTCTGTGGTGAGCGTTCTGAATGTATGATTTATTCTAAATATTCATAAAAATTTAACCATTTGCTGAATAGTTAAAATTTCAAAACATGCTGATAAAATAGGCCGTTATTTCCATAGACATCTGAGCATGTGGCCCCCCTTGTGCTGGTGGAATGGGGGGGTAAAACAAGGGATTTTTTTTTTTTTTTACACCCTCCTTTTCCTTGTGTTTTTTTTTGTTTGTTTTACTGTTTGCAGTGTTGTAGTGATTTTCCCTTTTTTTTTTTTTTTTAAACCGTTTTAACAGAGTTTTGACTGTGGAACTGCTTTATGGGGTTCACCCAGGTGTTAAAATGCAGCTGGACTGATATAGAAAAAAAACAGCCCAAAACAAAAACTACTGGGCCCAAATTCAAATCCTTGCTGTTGCTCAGTGTGTTCCAGGTGACAGTTCACATTCAACATCCTAAATCTCTTATTGATGTACATTCTGAGTGTCTTATTTAGTAAAAACCTGTCAAACTTCAATTCCTCTCTTTGTCACAGCAGCACCTTTACATGGAATCATGTTAAAGACTGAAGGGGGGGGGGCAATTATGTCTGCTCTCAGTCCTGCTGGAATTCTGTTAACACTTCACTTTAGCTGCATCAATTCAATTCATCCACTCTACATCATTGCGATTCATCAGCACTTATCGCATTAGCTGCTGTGGATCCTTGGGCCTTGGACATCCGTGATTGGTCGATTCTAACCCTTAGTTCTGTTTCCACATCTGCTCTCATCAAACGCCTTCAAAAGTTTAATTGAGAACATTGTTGACCCCAATTTTAATGACTATTTTTCTGTTTCTATTGATCTTATAGCTCAGTTTTACTCAAACTAAAGCTTCGAATTCATCCTACAGCCAATCCAAAGTGAAGTGGCTGCTGTAGAAAAGCACAGCTGAGGTGAATACACTGTAGTTTAGGCCTTGGGTTTTCTAATACTGTTCAGTGCAGACTAGTCCTCCACTTCAGTGTTTAATCACTGTGGTTTTAAAGCGTCTCCATCCTTGTAACTCTATCTCTGCTCTTATCTTTCATGGTTCTCTTTATTCTTTTCTTTCAACTCATCTAGACGATAATTTTAACAGAATAAAGATATTTCTCCCTGGGCCGTTGTTCACATCTGGGAAGTAAAATATATGACCCACAAATACAGAGGTATTTCCAATCAATACTAAAGCAAATAAAGTAAACTACAGACTGTGGATTTGAAGAACTGGTGGAATAGCCATCGTAATGTTTAAGCAGCATGTGGAAACATCTGCAATGTGATGAAAGATGAAATACGTGCAATGGAAATATTTAGTGAATAATTGTACGTCTGTAGATGTAGATGAGATAGCTGAGATTAACACAGCCCTTATTACTCCTTTATCCTAAATAGCACTCCTCTTCTGTTTGTTGGCACCACCCCCCTCCTCTTTTTGTCATCTTCTATCTGTCCCCCTTAACTCACTGTGGTGCAGCACTGACCTCCCTGGTTCTTAAAAGGGAAATCTAATAAAGAATGACAATTTAGCTTCCAGGGAGGCTGGTGATGGTCACACACTAAATAGCAAAATATTTGGCTGCAAGAATAAAATATGCATCAATCTCATAAAAAGTTGACACCTTGTTTGTGGTGTTTAACTATGAGAATGAATGCAGACAAAAGAAAATAAAGTTAATAGCTCAGTTTCCATAACAAAACAAGTCGACTCTTTAAATCTGGAAGTCATGCAACACCAAACGTATCCTCGTTCTTCCACTTTCGGCCCATGACTGAACACTGTACATAACATTTCCAGGTCCATATTTGTATTCTGGGTTCTAACAGGCTGTTTCATTGCCCAGACCCCTCCCCTCTTCTCTGATTGGCCACTGTCCAGGAGGTCAGCGAGGGCCGGCTGATTGCACCTTTAAATGAAATGTGCTAAAACGCTCAAGTGGTGACTAACACTGGAAAGTTTGGGGCTGATGGTGCATTTGGTGGAACAGATGAGCGTTTATGGACATCTGTGATCATCTGATGTCTGGAAAATAGAGGGAAATGTGACAAATGAAGCTTTCAGAGCAGCTGAAGCCCGAGCTTTAACTGGGATTAGTTCTACAGATCTCATGTTTGGAAAATTTGACCACGTTTAACATCCGGCATCGCAACGGTTCAACAGCCAATTACAGGAAATAACAAAAAAGCCCATCATACCCACATCAAATTCCCATCATACCTCCAACAAACTTCAATCATACCTCTATCATATCCCCATCATACCCTCTTCAAACCCCCAACAAATTGCCCGCACCTTTGGGCAATTTAGATTAGCCGATTAACCTATCAGTGCATGTCTTTGGATTGCGGGAGGATACCGGAGTACCCACGCAGACACGGGGAGAACATGCAAACTCCACACAGAAAGGTCCCAAGGCCTCGTCCGGGAATTGAACCCAGGACCTTCTTGCTGTGAGGCGTAAGTACATACACACACACACACACACACACACACACACACACACACACACACACACACACATATATATATATA
>JAQQZY010000023.1:33682195-33694988 GCA_030068375.1 Ostorhinchus rueppellii | reverse complement strand
AACTTTTATGCTCCATTTACCGCAATGTTGACGAAAATTTCAAAGTGATCCAGAATGCAGGATTTCTTCCGGATCATCCTCAAAACTTAATCATTTCTTCCTTGTGCCATTTCCAACAACACATCAAAATCCGTCCATAACTTTTTGAGTTATGTTGCTAACAAACTCACAGTAAAACATAACCTCCTTGGCGGAGGTAACTACACTGAAGAAAATGAAGACAATAAAAGAAACAAACCAATAAATCAATAACTAACTTGTCCAGAGGGTGTCTTTTGGGTCCCTTCAGCAAGTCCCCAAACCCAGATAAAGGAGGACGGTTGACACTGGGACATTAAATAAAACTAAATACATTTAAGCTGTTTTTATTCTCAGTTTTTTTTGTCTTTTATTCCTCTGTCCTACACCATTCATTATAATTCCATGAACATTTACAACTATCCAAATTAGGTGACGATGCTTCTTAAAATAAGATGAAGAATCAAATCCATGACTTGTATCTAGTGTGGTCCGTTTCCATTATAATTATCACCGTGGTTGATATTCTCTTGTGAGAGCGTTCGCCACCTTCCTCTTCCTTTTTTCTCCTCCCTTCTCTCCTCCCCCCTGTCTCTTCATGTCAGGTCCGGCATTGAAATGTGGTTAAAAACAACTTCTAATAAAGACTGTAGAATATCAAGGGAAGCCTCAAATATTTCATGAAATTTCCCGCGGCAAAGCAAATTTGTTTAGCACCAAAAGGCAGCCAGACTACCATTCAGGATGCTGGAAAAGACAAGTTAAAAATAAATAAATAATAAAATAACTAAGTAAAACACACTGATGCTTTGTGTTCAAATCCTCTTAAACTTCCATCATTATAATACACAACAAATTATAAAAACACCCAATGGGAATATGATTTCATTTTCTAATAACTAATACTTAGTTCCTCCTGATGGTGGTACTGAAGGATTCTATTGCTTCAAAGTTTTTCTGTATCAAAGTCCAAGTCGAGTCAAAAGTCAAAAGCATCTGCTCAGTTAAATTCACTAATATTCTCCTTTTTCTTCATAAAAACGCTGAATAGTTGCTGAGATATTTTACCGAGGGCGTTAAAGTCACTGTGTTGCAGCTGAAAATGTCTATGCTTTGCCTTTTCCTTCTGGCGGTTGTGGAGATGCTTCACATGGGTGTGCCCTTTGACCCCGTAGTCAAAGGATCAGCTCATTCGCAACGTGACTATACTGTATGTTGAAAAGTTTACATCCGATCAGTCTTGAACAACAGCACATCTCCACCACCGTCCACAGCTGCACAACAGGCTCGATGACACTAGAAAGAACTAAAATGACGCAGCCAAGATTTAATGACCTTTGGATCCAATCGATAACGCCATGACAACAGGCGCCGTTTGGAGGTTCTGCTCCATATTTTAACCCTTCATGGACGTTTGTGTCTCCGGCACCACAATTTTCATCTACTGTCATTCAATTTACTGTAACTCCTGAACAGTTTGCACTGTTGACCAAATCCAACGGTCATCTTTTAGCTGAGGTTGGGTTCTTTCTATTGGTTTATCACACATTAGGGTAGAGGTCTTTAAGGTATTTAAGGCTCCTCTTCCCATCACTTGAGGTTCTGCTGCTGGAGAAGACTGATGCTAAAGCCTCTATTTGCACCTTTTTGCATGACTTGCACTTGCACTTTACTTGTTAATCAGAAATATTGAAGATGTCAATAAAAACCCGTGGACCACGCCATCTCCCGCCTCTGCCTCTTCTGCTTTCTTTTTGCTCCTCACTGCCATCCAGCTGCTTAAAAGCCATCTCTGCCTTACAGCAGCATTTTAGTGGTAACTTCTTGTAAGTACTTGTATATAATAGTGATAGTGCTGTTTTGCAGGGTTCTACTAGTGTTTTTGTTGGCTTTCACTGTTTTGAATCTATATTTTTGCGGTTTCTATAGTTCATTGATAGTTGTATTTTACCTGTAAATGTACGTAGCCTATATTTCTACATCTATAAATGTATATGTTGGTCTATCCAGGACATACAAAGATGCAGTGTCTGAATTTGAATCAGATGATGGATATTTTTGTCAGTGAAATGATGGGCTCTGTCTACGACTAGACAGAACATGAACACAGACTATCACACAGGATCAATATGACTAGAAAGAACCAAAAATAAGAAGAAGAACATGGACACACAGTGATCTAGACCAGTGTTTCTCAATGGGGGCGTTGGGACACCGTCAGGGGGCGTTTGGTTTGACAAAGCTCAGAAGGGGGCGCTGAGACTGAAATGGGGGCATTAGTCTTTATGAACAGGTTAAGTCAATGGCAAATCACCAGCCCCCCACAATAAGGTAACAGTAGGGGTACTGTAACATCCGTGCACCCCCCCACCTCCACAGTAGTGGCACTAACCCCACGGGGGGGGGGGGCGCTACCCATGCAATGTATATATGCTCTGTCAGACCCCCTCTCTCCTCCTGAGTTGTGGAACACTACTGTATAACCCTCCTCCTTCCTTTTTTTTTGGGGGGGGGGGGTAAAGGGGCATTTGCTCCATAAAGGTCGAGTAACACTGATCTAGAAAAACTCAAAAGTGTGAATGCATGGGAAATAGCTGAAAGTTTATTTCTTATAATCATGAACATATGCAGCATCTTTGATAATAAATGATAAACATTGAAGTCCACTCTTTTTATGTTTTACTATAACACACTGTTTTAAACACTTTTCATATATAATAATGATAATTAATGGACAGATATTGAAAGTTAAGCTCTTCCTGAAAAAAAGGTACAAAACAATAGGCCAAAAAAGACAATTTTAGCACTTACTGAACACAGGAAGGTCTATTTCATCTTACAGATAAAGTACAGATGCTCATGACACAGAGTGTTTTCTAGAGTCAGATTAAAATATAAATGTTGCTGGATGTTGGTGTTCTATTCATCCCTGCAGGGTCTGGGTTTTCTGTGAGCAAACAGCCCAGGCATTCAGTGCCGTAAATAAGCAAATAAAAGGCTGGTGATCGCCTTTACCACCGTTGTCTATTTCAATCAGAGGCAGCGCTGCCATGCAATGGCAGGTCGTAAAAGTGTGGTTCCACAGTGGAGTGGACGAGACCGTTCATCCACTGTGACGCTTTAATTAATACATGACACAGTAATGGAAGGGGAGGGGATGTTAGAACACTGACCAGTTACGAACAGAATGAGGAAAGAAGAGATGATGACCAGATTAAATCACCATCATTATCATTGTTATGTAGATGAACCAGGTCCAAGAAAGGAGTCAGAGGTCAGAGGTCAAAGGTCTAAGTAGTGTCTGTTTCTCTGACTCACATGTAGTGACACTAAAAATAAAGAGATTCTGAATTATTAATTTCTGATTGACTGTAAATCCCTTTATTACTATTTTCAGGTTGATTCCCAGGGCAGAGGTTTGTTTCCTGCAGGTCTAACATCTCATTCTGCATTTGTCTGCTCAGAAAAGATCTAAGATGTGTGTAATACATGTCACAAAGCTCACTAACTGTCACTGATCAGTGGATGCAGGAACAGTAGTTTGTGTTTTGGTCGTCACCATGTTGGGATTTCAGAGCTGGAAGTTACCATATTTGGACAAAAGGGGTCAAGTTGCAGGAATGCAAAGGGTTATGAGTGAGCTAATGCTAAGCGTTAGCATACTGACTCACTAAAATGCAAACCACATCAAAGTTTGGCATAAATAACTGGATATAATAGTTATAATACTGTTTTGGAGTCTTCTACATGTTTTAGTTGAGTCTTACTATTTATACTCTATCTATCTATCTATCTATCTATCTATCTATCTATCTATCTATCTATCTATAGAGGCAAATGGTCATGTGTGAGCTAATGCAAAAATGTTACCTTACTAATTTGCAAACCTCATGAAATGGGCATTAAAAAAAAAAGGCATTTCATGTCTTGTTGGTATAATGTATTAACCATAACTACAGTGGAGAGATTTTTCAGAGATATTTTTATTAAATAAAGCTTCCATTTCCAGGTGGGTTATGAACTGCTGGTTGTGAAGCTTTTTAACAGATTGAAAGATGAGCTTACTTTGTCATTTATAGAGAAAATCTGACCCTGAATGAGTTAAACATGGATTTATACCCATTCACCACAAAAAAGATTAAAACTCACGTAAATGATCCATCAGATGTAAAATATCAGAACCGAAACATGTTTTCACACAGTGTGAACTATGTGATGTTTTATTTATTGTTGTGCGTGTGTGATTTTCATTGAGTTCATTATTAATGTTTTTGGAAAGCATTCGTGAAATAAAACTCAAATAAAACGGTGACACTGAACACATGTTCCTGTTTGTATTTTGGACAAATGTGCTTATTTGTTCTGAATTCTGTGAAATTTGGTCGGGCATTGATGAGACAATGTGTTTGGAGGTGAATGGAAACATTTACAAATGGACCAGATGGACAAAACATTACCCACTGTTTTCAAACAGTTTCAGTGTAAGTCTATGGGAGCCCAGGCTTCATGGAGCTGCACCTAGTGGCCATCAGTTGTATTACATTGCCATTGCAGCATTATTGTTTATATTTGTGTGTTCATTACTGTATTATGAGTGTTTAATTAGGTTTGTTTCTTTTCCACTGGGCTTGTTCTTCTTCCATTTTCTTGCTTCACTTGTTGACCCTGGTCCTGAGGACATGGGGGACGGGGGGAGGTGCCGTTTCAGGTGTAAAGGGACTGAATGTGCAGAATTTAAAGAATGGAAACTGTTAATAAAAGAGATGCTTATTAACAAAATGATTGTGGAAACAGCATCGATGCCAGCGAGACAAAACAACAATTACTGCTTGAGCACCTGCCGTTTCCAACAGCTCGGATGAAAGCTGTCTCTTTTTAATTGGGAGCTTTTCTTTACATCTGTCTGAAGGAGCTTCCATCTGCAGCTCCAACTGCAGCCATGATTACCCACTCACATACGCACTCCAACGCCATCATTTCATGATTTCCGTCTTCTATTAGAATAGAACCAGACTCAGAATCTCAGGAGGTATAAAGAGAAAAATGGCTAAACCACTGTCAAAGGTTGGATGCATTTGACAGGACTTCACGGATCTTAACATTAAACACAGCACCAATAAACCCAACCTGAAAACCAGAACCAGAACATTTAAGGATTTAGGCCTATTGGATCCAATGTACGTATATTTCCATTTCTACTTGAAAAATCAGTAGATATAAAAAAAAAAACAAAACAAAACATTAAAAGCTGCATTAAAACAAATTTGAAAATAATCAGACAATATTGCTAAGGAAACGTTGCACAGTATCACTTGAACATAATATACATTTACACCAGTGAGTGCGACATTTATTTATTCTCATATTTCCTCTAATTGTGCACCAGGCCGTTATTAGAAGGAGCTTTGTATTCCAATCAGACCTTTAGTCGGTGTTGGTCCCCAGTGTCAATGCTAATGTTGTGCTAATCGCTAATGCCAGTTGACATATTGGGTTATTATGGGTAAATAGATAATGCGTCTTTATCATGTCACAGCCATCTTGAAACAAAGACTATGTTTGGGTGGGTAAATGCAGAACAATGTAAACACAAGAGCTAACGGCTAACAGCGGACCAGAGGCTAACGGCAGACTAGTGTCTAACAGACCAACGGCTAACAGCGGATCAGCGGCTAACAGTAGACCAGCAGCTAACAGTGGACCAGCGGCTAACAGTGGACCAGCAGCTAACAGTAGACCAGCGGCTAACGGACCAATGGCTAACAGACCAATGGCTAACAGCGGATCAGCGGCTAACAGTGGACCAGCGGCTAACAGTGGACCAGCAGCTAACGGACCAATGGCTAACAGTGGACCAGCGGCTAACGGCAGACTACTGTCTAACGGCAGACTACTGTCTAACGGACCAACGGCTAACAGCGGATCAGCAGCTAACAGTGGACCAGCGGCTAACGGCAGACTAGTGTCTAATGGACCAATGGCTAACGGACCAGCAGCTAACTTAAAAGGTAACTGAATGAAACACGCCGAGCAAAAAGAACATTACACGGGACATAGACATGGCAACTGCAGAAGACCTGAAAGAGATTAAAAGCCTTCTAAACCTTATGGCTGGTGAGCTGACAAAACCAACAATGGGAGGCGTGACGGCATCGTTTCACATTTACCTCAGAGATGTGGACAGACAACTTGGGACTGCTAATCCCAGTAACAGAGGGAATTATTGAGTTTTGGGCAGATGAAGACAATACCATCCCTTGTAGTGTTCAGCAAAAAGGCTACAGTAACATCATCGAAGGATACATTCACAAAATTAAAGGAAAGGACGTGAGAAAACACAATTAGCAGTTTACGCTAACTAAGAAACGCTACCCACCCCAGCCTGGTTTTGAATCCAAGATGGGATCACGTGTGAAATAGGCAAATAAAGGGGCATTGGATGAAAAATGTACCCCAAAATATGCTAAAATGTACTAAAATATACAAGAATGTATGTGTCCTATATACATCTATAGATATTTTCAGATATACTTTAATACTGGTGTTATTGTTGTTGTTATTTACAGATATGTTTATAAATACTTTTAAAATATTTAAGTTGACATATGCAAAAACTACACCGGAATACACTAAAATACACCAAAAATATGATAAAATGCACTAAAATATACAAAAATGTATATTATAAAACAAAAATTTAACTATATTAAGTGTATAAATATTTATACTCGTGGTTGTTGTTTCAGTTGGTTCTGGAATAAAGGACAAGTTTTTTTCACACATGTCCGCTTCACATTTCTTTCAACTTCAACTGCTTTGAAATGTCAAATATTAAAAGGATCAGCTCAGGTTTTGTGAGTTTTGTTCATGTTTGCCACAAATGTCCGAGAAATGTTCCACAGAAAGTTGATAAAGGAACAGTAGTGATGCGTTCCCTGAGGCTCTTCCTAGCCTTTAGCTCCTAGTTCTAACGCCATCAACCGTCCAATGAAAGTTCAGGCAGTATTTAAAGTTACGGGTTGGTACCTGGAAGAAGACGGCCATGGCAGCGATGATCCTCTTCTCCCTGAGCGCCGCGCCAAGGCTGTCGAAGTCATCGGAGTTGTACATGTAGATCTGCATCTGTGAAGACATCAGCACAGAGTCAATAAAAACGGAAGAAACAGCAGGTTTGATCCACTTTAATGCAGGTTCCATTTATGATACATTTACTGCAGGTTTAGTCACACACTGATGGCTTGGCTTTTGGTTTTATCTGCACCTAAACACATTTCACACCCTTTTATTTCAAGGCCTTTTTATTCCCAATTTGTGCCAGAAAATAAAATCCAGCCACATTTTAATCAGTAATAGTTTGACAGCTGTAAACCAAACCAAACCAAACCACCTTGTGCTCAACAGATAAGGAAGAATTTCACACCATGGGAAGAAAATTCAACAGTGAAAGTTTCATTTTCATAATAACAAAAAAAATAAACCTGCAATTTTAATGACAGTAAGACAGAGCCTTTTACCAATGAGTTAACAGACTCAACCTGCATTTATTTACTTAGACATAAGAGAAATTAAGTGTATTCTATTTACACTGTAAAAAAAAAGAAAAAGAAAGACAAAAAGAAAAAGTACATGTAATGCTCTTAATCTATAGACCAAATTCTACTTTTATATTAGTTCCCAAATCACTTTTTCTCTCTAACTTTTCTTAAGTGATTTATCACCATTTATTCCGATATTATCCTCTGTGCTTTGTGTTTTTTCAGTGACGGTGATGCTAATGCTAATTTTTAGCCGACACAAACATCATCAAATATATGTATAAGAATATCCTTTAAGCGTTTTATTAGTTGAACTCATTTACGTCAGTGGAGCTGTTTGTCATGAAGTAAAAACTTTTTTTCCTCTCATGATAATGATTTCGGTCAAAAAGATAAAATGCTGAACAGAAACCAAATCCTCAGTCTGTGATTCTGTTTTCTCACATTTATGCAGGTGAATAAAACCGCTGCCAGCAAGAGTTCTGGGCAGCGTCGGCTCCAGGAATGAAGCAGCGTTTAGAGTCGGTGTAATTACAGACCACAGGGGGGCGCTGAAGCACAGCCAGATAAACTCTGTCATACGGTCAGTGAATGCCCCACGCTGTCCAGTCATATGTATGAAACCAAACCTCTGGTTTATTGTAGATCTATGATTTCAGGAACGTCAAACTCATTTCCTTTCAGGTTCCACATTCAGACCAGTATGATCTCAATACGGTAGAATAAAAACACAAATAAACTATCAATAACGACAGATCCTTTTTTTCCACTTTGCTTTGGTGGTGGGGGGAAAATCATATACTACTACTACTACTACTACTACTACTACAACTACTACAAATAATAATAATAATAATAATAATAATAATAATAATAATAATAATATCTGGGTTTTTCTGGATTTTTGTGACAGTCAATGTTAAAAAGCTAATATGCTAACACTAATTCTAATGCTAAAGACTGAATGTCCTACAGTGGTAATAAAGCGAGTTAACCTCAAATGTTTGAAACTTTTACATTGGACAGACATCTGGTCACAGTGACATGCGACCTTTGACCGGACACCACCAAAGTTCATCTCTGAGTCCAAGTCGACATTTGGGCCAATTTTCAGACACTGTGTCAAATGGTTTGTGAGAAACGTGTTTGAAATGATCTTCATTAGATGTTCTCATCTGAATAAAGCTTTGAAATGTGTCTTAATTAGCGATTAATCAGACAGATTTTCAGTTTAATGAACCGTCAACACTAGGGTGGACCCGTCTGGGATATGGAACAGCACCGAGAGCCTCCAAAGGATTAAACAGCTCAGAAAATGAACGAATCAATCAGCCAATCAATCAACCAATGGGATGGATTTAACTGGTAACATGTTAAAACAGCGGTTTGTTGAATGCCCCAGCAGAGAAACCAGACTGTAAACCCACTTCCACATATTGTAGAACTCAAGAACATAAAGAAAAAAAAAAAAAAACTAAAACGTAAAAGAACATTACAGATCTGTGTTCATTTCTTACTTAAATCTTGGCCTTTGTTCCTTTTCCTTTTAAGCCTCAGATGTTTTTTTTTCCAGTTGCTTGACTTTTATTCCAGTTATCTTTGATCCAAGACAGTTTTTTTTTTGTTTTTTTTTAAAGAACATCCTGCTGGTTCCAGTTTTTTGGTTTTTCAGTCTGTCTTTTCAGTCTGAGAACATAAGATAGAGTGATAAATCTGCAACATTTGAGGCTGAACCAGTAGTTTATTATTATTATTGTTATTACCATTAATAATAATTTTTAAATTGTATTTCTTTTTATAATTATTATCAGTTAAGTGATTAAAAAGAGTTGATTAACTGAATAGTCCACAATTAATCAAATCACTTTTAACGAAGACACATAACTTTAATATTGGGTTAAATTCATCTTTAAAAGTAAATTACGTTCATCTGCTGTGGTTTTCTTGACTTTCTCATTATGCCGACAATGTAACTGTTTTAAATTACTATTTACATTTATATATCTATTAGTTATAATTTACTGAAACTGTTAAAAGTTTCATCTAAAACTACTTTGGAATATCAAACAGTCAAATGGAACTCAATCATCAACTAATTATAGCTCTGGGTTTTTCAGAGTTAACCTTCTGGTATCCAGGTGAGCATATTATGCACACTTTACACTTCACGTTATAAAAGGTCATATAATTGTTCACAATTTGGTTTAGGTCAAAATTCAAACTTTTTTCATTTTTGTCAATTTTTTTTAAAATTCTGGCCCATCCACTAAAATCATTACATTGTAAACTATGTGAAATTCTTAGACTAATACCCTTCTACCAAGTGAGTACAAAATGCACAGACACATTTAGCATTTAATATTTGACCTCGCACAAAAAATAATCAATAACCAATGTGGGTGTTAATTATTGACATATGACCAAAGGAAGAAAAAAAACAATACAATTTAGTTGTAGAATATTGAATTTAAAAAAATGTGTGTTTTGCATCAAAAAATCTGGTTTGTTTAAATTCCACGTATGTAATGTAAAGGTTTACAATATGACAGTTACTGAGTATTTGCTATTTATACTTATAGCTGAAGTTGATGAAATAAAAAAAATAAAAAAAAAAACATAAAAAAAAAGTAAAAAAAAAACAAAGTGTACCAAACCACTGTAACATTACAACGACACTGTGCAGATTGTGTGTTTTAGGTGTTTTAGCACCTCTAAGGGTCGGACACCAGAGGGTTAATTTCATACTCACATCGTAGTGCTTTGATGGAAAACACTGTTCTTTATTGAAACAAATATTTAATAAATACCTGGAGGGTGAACTGATGAAAGATATGTATTTGTATAGATATGTTAAAGAGTAAGAATATGAAACAACACAAACACAAACTCACTGATAAAAGTTGAATAGTCATGAAAAAACACTAAACTGTCAGTGTTTGTGTTGAAAACATAAGCAGGTACAAAGCACACGGCTACCACATGAAGTGGATGATGGGCTGTCACTAAGTGACGGCCAATGTCAGCACAGCCGTCAATGCTGTCCATCGTCATGGTTACTGAAGCTGGCATGCATTAAGTCCCACAGTAAATCCGTCCACAGTGGAATCCATAATATGTGCAAAGTGTGAGTGTGTCCGTACGTAGACACTGTGTTCCTCTGCACATTTGTTTACATCCTTTGCGGCGTCAGGGAACACGTTCCCGCACGCCAAAACCAATTCTCCGAGCTTTTCCTCTGCCAAGATCAACACTGTCAAAATCACTTGTGTAGCATTTTCTCCGGCTTGCTAATCCTCGCATAAAGAGCCCCGTGCATCGCCGTTTGATCTATTTGTGGAGTAAACAGTTGTCAAGCCGCCTGATATAGACTCTGTTTAGAGAATTTATAGCAGCAGCAGCTCGACTGGAACAACACATTCACCCACACTGATATTAATTAAAGTTGGGGGGTGAGGTGGGGATGGGGGGGGGCTGTGGATACAGAGGTAGACGGCATCGATGCAATTAACGCTGGGCTCAACCACAACGCAGGTCGGCCTAATGACGGCGGTCACCACAACACACCATAGAATACGGAAGAAGACGGCGTCAGAGCTTGGGATGCGACTCCCCACCACTGAGGCTGATTCCATACACATCTGGACACACTGGCAGGGACACTGCACAGTACTGATACAGTGAAACCCCCTGCACATACGCTACAATTCACCCCTGTTCACAAAGCAATGGAGTTCATTAGTGGTTAGACAGCAAAGGCACTTTATGCAATGTGATTCGGTTTGGTACGAATCAAAATGATTCAACACAATCCAAAGAAAGCCCAGATCTGGTTTCCAAACATCACAGTTGTTCTGTCCTCTTGTCTTTTCCTGTGAACGAATGATTTAATACTGGATTGTTTTCTATAAAGCAAACCAGTGAAACCAACTTCAAAAGAAGATTCAATTCAATCTGGTACAGAGTATTGCTTTATTCTGATGAACACTAAATCATAAACAAAACATGTTTTTTCCCTTGTATTTGTGTTTTTAATCTCATTCTCTACTTATACAACACATTTATTTAGTCCACTTGTTTTTGGCCTCTTAATAAAAGAGCTACACTGACTATCTCCTCTTCACCTGTCATCTCCTGGCTCTTTACTAACTGCGGCTGCACCACCCAGCTCCCGTATGTCTTAATAACAAAACGCCAAAAGATAGTGACGGTGTGTTCAAGGCGCCTCGAAAACATGGAAGCAGAGAAGATAAACTATGTAATAATCAATGTAACCATGGGTTTTATCGATGCAAACTCACTAAGAAAGATACATTGTGCTTTTAGCCGGCAGTTGGATCTGATGCACACTGAAGCTACTGGTGCAGTCACATCGCAAACGTCTGTCTCGGACCACCGATTCAAATCAGTGAATCTCTCCATCCCTAGTCGTAGCATGATGGCTGTGGAACAACTGCAACACCAAGACCATTAACCCTTTAAGGACCACCACTACAACAGAACTAGATTTACTTTTTGTTGTATTAGGAATAAAAGTATCAGAAGAGAGTTTTTTTTTTTTTGCCAATTCTTTAGCACCTTTTTTCAGGAAGAATTATTATTAACTGTAATAAATGTTGAAAACAGTGTGATATAATAAAGTAATAAAAAACTGACTTTTACCAATTTGTATCATATTTTATTATGAAAAACAACTGACCAGGAGGGCGCTCATTACCCCTTTATAGTCCACCATTATGATAGGTCTAGATTTATTTATGTTGTCTTAGCAAAAAAGTGTCAGAAAATGTCTTGAATGCCAATTCTTTTATGCCAAAACTTAACTTTCAATATCTATCCATTAATTATCATTATTATATGTAATAAAGGAAAAGTGTTCTATTAAAAAACAATATATATATATATATTTGTCATATTTTGAAACACAAATCTAAATGTTCACAATGAAACTTCAGGAGTCAGTAGAATATAACTGTCCTTTATTACCTCCGCCAAGGAGGTTATGTTTTACTATATGTTTGTTTGTTATTTTGTTTGTTAGGGTTATGGATGGATTTTGATGAAATTTTGAGGAACTGTTGGAAATGGTACAAGGAAGAACTGATTAAATTTTGAGGATGATTCGGAAGAAAAATCCTGCATTCTGGATCACTTTGAAATTTCCGTTAAATGGAGCATAAAAGTTTGATGGTCAATATTTCAGGTGATTACTAATGGATGTTCATGAACTTAGAGACACTGCT
>JAQQZY010000023.1:33664559-33675709 GCA_030068375.1 Ostorhinchus rueppellii | reverse complement strand
TATATATATAGGAAAGACTTTCCTTTCCTGATGAAAGATGGAGGATAAAGGATTTGGCTGCAGCTCTGCTCATTAATCCATGTGCATGTAAAGACCAGAAACTCTGGGAAAAACAGGCAGGCACTGAATGCATCACAAGGAATCCCAGTTTTATCTTTCTGTTCTAATTATAATAATAATCCTGGCTGGTACCATTTGTTAGTGATTAATGTTCACTGTTGTTACTCATCTTCAGTTATTTCACTGTAATTTGTGCTAATGTCTAAAAATGGCTGAATATTTGCAGATTTTAATGAGCGGGGTGACGGGTCAGAAGACCGAGTTCTGAGACAAGCTGGATTTTTCAGTAAACAAGCTGATTCTCACTGGTCTGTTAGGCTGAAATATTCAAGAAACTACACTTAGAAAATGAATAAAAGTTGATTTCTAAACTTTGTGTTGGCGTAAATAGAATAATTTACCAAAGAAATTCTACTCTATCGTGTACAGTTTGTGGCAACGAAGGGAAAGTTTGTGTCTTTGGGAACAAAAGCAAAGTTTGTAGATGAAGCTTCATACATTTCACAGTTTCAGTCCATTATAAGTAATACATTTATTCATGTAAATAGTAAAATGAGGAGTTAAAAGATTGGAGTGAAAAATACACTTTTCCTTCAGTTTTCTCTGTTTCTGATGAAATAATCTTCAACTTTAACCTGAGCTTTTCTGAACATCTGAATGATCAGTGAATTAAAAAGAGGAAAAAAAACCCCATTACTTACACTGAAAAAACAGAACAATACAGAATATAATATAATAAATGGTGATAAATCGCTTAAGAAAAGTTAAATATAGAGAAAAGAATATTTTGGATCTGCCACTAAAGTAGGTCTGGGTCCTTATGGGTTAAAGCTGAGGTTGGTCTCCTGTCAGATGGGTTTAATTCATACATAATGGTTGGACACTTCCAGAACACTGCTGAGAGTTTGTTACAAGATTAAAACCCACATTAGTGCGATGCAGGGCTGACATTAAAAATAGAAATGATAAATGAAAGTCTGTTCTCTACCTGTAAAACACAGAAACGCGCTGAGGTTTGAGCAGAATTCTGCACATATGGCTGTAAATGTAACGGAGGATGAACTGTGGTGCGTATGTGTGTGTCATCACCATCAAACACAGATGTGATGCAGTGTAATGTACTCAATGAAGCATTAATATTTGGGAAGGTAAGCACAGGAGACAAACTCCGGCAGCGGTGATGAATCAGGCCGCCGGCGCCGCTGACACCTTAATGCATCATTATTATAGATGTTCTAAGTGGTTTCTGAGGGAGGGAGGACACGCTGATTTAAAGGTAACAACCCACCTGAAAAGCTAAATGTACATGCGTTCATTGTGGATGTGTGGCTGTTCTAGAATCTATCACTGGGAAGGACTCCGAACAAAGCCTGCATTATTCATGGTCTGAACGCCGGCCAAACCCACACACACTGGAAACGGGGAGGGGGCCTCTCTCACTTGTCTTTCAGAAAACTGATATTAAATCTCAGTGTATCTCGGACGGTGCTAACATGATTAGATGCTTTGAATTCATCTGGAACAACGTCGCGTGGGCGGAGTCACGGCGGGAGGCTGGAGGTTACGGCACTTCCTCCTTTAACGAGGGTGTCAGACACTCATTCATATGCAAAACATTCGTAACAGGGCGCCGTGCCGCCATTACTCAACATGTGTTTTCCTTGAGAATAGACCCATGTTCCCATGGCGACCGCTAACAGAGGTCCTAATAAACAATACAAAGTGTTTTCTGATGCAAAGAGAGAAGACAAACGTAAATATGTATTGCACTTTATGTGTCCTGTTGTGTGATGGACAGACAGGAGGAAACACACTGAGATATGAACTATGAACATCTGGGAAACAACAACATTCACAGAAATGGTTCTAGGTACATGTACTTTATAATGTAACACATGCTCTGGGGTTTTGCCCTTTACTTGAAAGATGGTAAAGAGTTCACTTTTTTTTAATGTTTGGAAAGGTTTGTGTTATTTAATCCAGTATGAGTCAATATGTTTGTTTTGTTGATGAATAAAGTAAAAAAAAAAAAAAAAGAGCAGCGTAAAGATTGTGCAAAAGACAAATAGTATATAATAATAAAAAAAAAACCTCGAAAGTCTATATACATTTGGTACATTTATTATTAAATCTTTTTCTTTCCAGATCAGCTGCTGCAGTAAATCTAAAACACACAAATGTGTCAGTCGTGGCTTTTCCATTGGAAATATGCACAATACTTTACTGAAATTTACTAAATGTTGAAAAAACAGTGGTGCGTAATGGCAGTTTTTCCATTAAATAATAAATATGATGATTCGTTTACTTATTACTGCAAGATGTCATGAGAAACACGGCATTGAAATTAAATATCTGTTGTTTTGAATTCAGAATGCTCCTTACTCTTCTATCCTGTTCTAAATGTAAAAATGATTGGGTTTCCTCGTGCGTCCACACATACCACGCCATGTTTGTTTTCAAACTCTTCTTCGCTTGTTGTAATGTCCATCGACATCTGTTTTTTTTTTTGTTCATCTGTCTCTAGTTGCGCAAAAAGGTCTTTCCATGACAGTTTTGCACTATATAACAATTTTACTACACCCGAAAAACCACCTCTTGCAAGCAAAAAAACTTTTAATTGAAAAATTAGAGTTTTGGCAAAATTGTCATTTTCCATTATGCACATTTTTATGCACAAGTTATATTCGCGCAGTTTGAAATTATTGAAAGTCAATCAAATCAAACAAATAACAATAAAGAAAACTTTTTGCTACCTTTAACCCAACGTAGTTTAACTCGTATTTTATCAATGTAGTAATACAGCTGTTCTGAAACTAGAGGTTACTACCATTAAGTGAGGTGTTCTAAACTTTAGAAGTTGGTAAAATAGGAGAAAATTAACACTACTTATGTCGAAGGAACAGATTCAATTACATATAATTATCCTTATATTATAATTAGCTAAGTCATACACAAATGGACAAAAGTATGTGGACATGTTGAATTCAGGTGTTTCTTTTCTATCAGGGGTCTGGGATACAAAACAATGACAAATGTCTTTTATATTGTGGTAAAGATCATATTGATTATTAACATTGGTCTTTCTACGTCAAATCCTCATGAACAGGACATTTTAGAAGCTGTGGACATGATGTGTCCCAATATTTTTGTCCACATAGTTTATAAACATCAATATTTTGTTAAAGTTTAATGGTAGATTTTTCTTTCCTCACAGAGATGTTAAAAAAGTAGATGATTAGTTGTGGTAGAAAATTATTATTGACAGAACATTAAAAAAAAAAATATTCAAGACATTTAAAGGTAGAACATTTAAAACTATAGTCTGTCACGTTTCCATACGCTGTACTCCGTTCCACAAACAAAAGCTCTCTGAGCTACAATCAAAGAAGGAGTGAACATAGGAAGGTGCGAAAAACTCGCACGAGCAATTCTAGCAGCTAGAAGCTGAAAAAAAAACAAAAACCCCACAACACTCAGCGATGCTGTTCACAGAGAGTCCAAAAGCAGAAGCTCTGATGGAGAGACGACAGTACCTGGTAAGGGAAGGACACTGCCACACATGAAAGACAGAGTGAACAACAATACACCAACAAGGGAAGAGGGGTGAGACTGCAAAGAAATAGTGTGGTGGTGATTAGCAACTGGTGTGAAAAAAAGAGGACACAGGTGAGGTGAGCGAGAGGTAATGAACAGGCGTGACAGAAAAGTGAGAGAAAAATGACTGGGTGTGACAATCATGGAAAAAAAAAGAAGTTAAAACCATCTCTGAGGTATTTTGGAAGCAAAGATAACAATTTAAACTAAATTAACCAATGCAATTATATTTATCCCAATATAAAACTATAAGATGACATTAGTTTTTATTGTTTTGTATCCCAGACCTGTTAGAAAAAAATACCTGGATTCAACGTGTCCACATACTTTTGTCCATATAATAGATGAGTTAGGTAATGCAGTAACAACAAATCGATACAATCAAACCAAATCGATTCTTCAAGAGTTGCAATGAATTCAGCAGACAGTTTGCTTGGTCTTGAGCACGTTAGTATGAAGGCATGACCCACGCAGTGTAGAGTAACAGAGGAAAACGCAGAGCTGCATGGCTGAGGTTCCGATGTTGGGCTAGGTTTTTAAAGGTTTACGTTATGTTCGTAGAGGCCACGGCAGCTCTGTTTGCCCAAAACGTAGTGTACCGTTAATGTAACGAAACTTGTATATGGAGAACAAAACGGCCAAAATCCCATGGTGCTCTATGTTCTGGGCAAATGGGGCTGCTGTGGCTACTGGAAACACAAACCTAGCTTAAGATAGCCAACATGTTATGATTACTTTAGCTAGCTAGTTAGTCACTATCGTCATAATCATAATGTTTCATCCATCTCTGTTTATCAGGCCATCACACTTACCAACATTACCTACCGGAGCTGGATGAGGACTATGTCTTGCTAGTCTTTAGCCATAACAAGTCTCGGTAGTGGGCTCGTGCTTATTAACTAAACCTGAAGGCATTGTGGGAATGTAATCATTAGCGACTTGTCTGCAGCCTATAATGCTTTGGGTTAAATGCCGATCTCTGTGAACTGAGTCTTTTGTGTTTATTTGATGAAAGTGATTAGTTAAAATAGTGTACAGATTAATCGATTATTCAATTATCGTTAGTTACAGCCTTCCAGTTAGGTAAATTATGCTATGAGGAAAACGATACGAAACCGTGAACGCATCTGTACATGGAACTCAGATCATCTATCAGGTTTTTTTTATTTCTTTTTTCTGCTACCGTTGCCATTTCAGACCAGATCCAGTGGAGGTTCTGAATGACCCTGTTTTGTTGTGACAGTCATGGTTCTTATTCCAACCAATCGTGTTTCAGACAAACAGCTCAGGTTTGTTTTTGTTTTTTTTACATGTCGTTTCAGCTGCTGACGGAGCACTGGCTTCACAGGCTGAACTGTTCGATTCAGGTCTGACCCGGTTGGGATTGGACCCATGGGTTTATCTTTTGGCACCAGGTTTGGGTTGAGTGTTGGCAGGTGGGTTTGATCCAGCCCAGGATTGAAATCCAGCCCAGGGTCAGAGGGTTTTAAGGAGAATGTGGACCCTGGGCTCACAGAAAAATGAAGCGATAAGCAGCAGGAAGTGAAGTGTTGATGGGCTGAAACATGATTCAGGCAGTTTGTTCCGTGGTTTATTAGTGAATGAACACATGGAGCCGCTGGACGCCAGGTTTGGGTTTTGGCTCATTGTTGAATAAAATAAAGTCTTCATTTCATGTTGGGATTATTGCAGAAATCAAGCACAATAAATCTAATTTTGAGTCTCATAGCGGCGTGACGTTCAGGCCTGGGGGGTTTGTAAACCCCCCCCGATATGGTCTGTTCCATCCAACCTGTGGGACTGAGTGGATGTTTACAGTGTTTGGCTTCGCTCTTGTCTGCGTTTTACATATAAATGAGTTTCTGTGAGGCAGAAATGGTACAAATACGCAGAGGCATCAGGGTAAGGATGGACGCCCGATGGACTGACTTCATTTCGGAGTGCTGTCCAAGTCCAATCCCCCCCTCCAGTCCTCCCCCCGGATACAGATGGCCAGACTGAAGGTGATGAGGCAGATCAGTCACTTACGTCGCCCTGTGGCCGCGACCCTTCAGTCTTTACAAACTGCCTGTCTGGGCCGTGATAGTGGCAGGAAATTGAAAAAGCCTCCAAATATAGGTTCAGCTACAAACGGAATGAAAGAAAAGGTAATGCATAGCAATGTGCATGTGGAGGGAGATGTTCTGGAAGAAACCACCCACATCTGCACATGAAGCCACGGCACATTTAAGAAGATTTAACCCCATGTTGAACCCGAAATATGCATCCAATCCGAGTTTCTACATCAATGCTTCTCTGTCTGTTTTTTCCTTAAATTTGTGTTTTTCCACCAGAGTAGAGTTCACATCACTGTTCTCCTGTTTCCATTTCATCTATTCATCATCATTTAATAAATAAAACAATTAATGGACAATAAAAACAATATATATAAAGACACATTTGTGTAGTTTCTAGGCAATGCAATAAATTATCATTTTTGGGGGGATTTTTTAAATGTATTAAACTCTATTTGAGAGCTGTCAGAGCCTAAGGTGATGTATAAAACTTATTAAATTACATGTAAATATAATATCTGACAGAAACAGATTAGAAGGAAGGGGAATATTGAACTTACCTCACCTACAAAAACTATATTTTTACATGTCAGTCACAATTAAATGCTAATTGCTGTATTTTAATTTGTGGTGTCACATCCGTCCACATCCATCAGTGTGTTGTATCTGGAGCTACAACGAGTACTCGAGTAATTTGAGTAAAAAAAAAATTCTAAAATCTTTTTTTTTCCTCGAGCATTATTATTAATTCCTTTTAAGTAGTCACTTGTGTTCTGCTGCGAGGATTTTCTTCTGCATGAACTGTAAACAGTGACTCAGAGTAAAAAAGTTGGTGACATTGAATAGAGTAAGAGTGTCTGCAAAAGATGTCCAAAGTTTGGGATCACTTCAAGCTTAAAAAAAACAGAGAATCTGGTGCCATGTGTGTAATGCTGTGCTCCAGGCAACTGGTAATCCATGTTTTTCTAACCTTCTACCAGTGAAAATGCACTGGAATGACAGTCAAATCTATAACATCCCAGCTGTGAACTCATACTAGTGCCATGTACCCCCAGTACTGCCTCTGATGACACATAGCCTGTGAAACAACAACGGCAGCCCCAATGGATGTGCTGTTTATGTAAATTATTGATTAAAAGAAGGTATTGCTCTAATGTAAATTATCCACAAATGTTATACATAATAAGCAGCTACTCTATCGTTAGCTAGTTTTCAGTCCATTGAGTGCAAGAAAAAATTAATACCAAATAAGTATCCAAAGGTAATGTAACTTTGTTTTTTTTCATCGTTTATTTAAAAAGCAGGAAAGTCTCATTGAGATTAATAATCTGTTCTTCAAGAGAGTCCTGCACATGCATTCGTACACCAGTGTACATAGCACTGGAGGCAAGGAGGGTGAAGTGTCTTGCCCAAGGACAAAACAGACTGACTTGGAGAGAGCGGGATTCGAACTGCCAACCTTCTGGATATTGGACGACCTGCTCTACCACCTGAGCCATAGCTGCTGCCCCCCTACCACCACCACCACCATCAACTTAAAGCTTCTCTTGCAGTAAGTGCCCTTTTTCCTCCTCTGTTTCCTTCAAATAAGCAAGGAAACAAGCACCTGTGGGACAGAAATGATGGTAAATAAGTATAAGCCCTGTAAACATCCTGGTTTGTTTATCTAGCTACAGTATCAGGCGGTTTGACGTCACTTGCCTGGAACGCTACAAAGTCGTGTATTCCAGGCTCACAACCCTGCCTGGAATGCAGTATTAGTACACACCTGAAGCCAGCTCACGGTCAATGCCCATCGTCCACTCAATAGTAGCCTGACATTAGCCCACTTCACCTGAATGCGAACTGAGAAACAAATCACACAGCACTGGTTAGAACGCAGGCTATGCATTTGTCGTAGTCTATAATAATGGGTCTGCATGTGAGCTCTCGATGATGAAATCCGATTGCTCGACTAATCGCTGAAATATTTGGTAGAATACTCGACTTCAAACAGAATCGACGGCTCCAGCCCTTGTTGTATCCTGCCGTTTTTAATATGATGCAATAACAGCGATTGTAAGATGACTCATTCAGGTAAAAACCCACATGCTGGCTCTTATTTCCGCATAATTACAAACATTATACTGAATATTACAGCCTCTATGTTCAGTTAGATTCTTCTAAATGATCCATAACCAAACACTGAACTGAACATTTTTCCACCTTTAAACCAATTCTTCATCTTAAACAAAGTAAAGTGTTGGACTAGTTCTTGGAGGGAGTAGATTTTCTAAGACAGAAACATTTATTCTTCAGTGGATCCTCGTCCTCCTTCCGTCCAGGACGAGTCAGCACTTTTACTGTTCTCATCAAGTAATGGGATGGAAACGTCTACAGATAACCCATATTTTACCACCATTCCACGGCTAATTTCATATCAGACAACTAACAAGAAAAGCTTTTAGATAATTCAGCGTTAATATGATATGTGGAGGAGGGATAACAAAAGAGACAATCATTCATATCTAATGAGATAAAAAAAAAAGCAAAAAAAACACAAGTGTTCGGTCCAGGAGTTATTACCCTTCGGCAGCATCGGAGAGAGATGAAACCGAAAGAGAAATTGAAACAGACTCAATCTGGTCCACACTGTTAGAGCTAAGGATGGAAAGATACACACACACACACACACACACACACACACACACACACACACACACACACATATATAAATACAAATATACATAAATAAGTAATAAATAAATAGGTCCCAGAAAGTTAGATTAGATAGGGAGTTAACCAACCACAGTATATGCTAACATTTAAGCTAATCTCTTTAAGGATCCTAATAAAGGCCAAAAAATGAAATATGACGTTCTACGTTCAATAATGTTGTTCTACACCTTCACTGGCTCCATATACAATAACACATATTTACATGAACTAGTGCATTTGAAAATAAATCATCAGTTCAATGGTTAATCAGTTTATTGCCCAAAACCGCCACATTAAAATACAAACTCAGTCTTAAGTGATGAATCATGGTGTGTTCTTCAGACATTCTGTACCTGGTGTTCTGTGATGATTCCACTAGAAACCCTTCAGCACTCGAGGACCAGTGACTCAACACTCATGATAACACAGATAGTTTATCTGAACTCTTCTGGGACCGACCTCAGACGCTGGTTCAGAACTGACTGTCCTCAACAGAACCTCAGAGAACCGGCTCCGTTCCTTCATCCACCTTTGGGATCCTCTAGAGACGCCTCCGCTGCCTCAGGATGTAAGACTAATGTAAAGCAGGAGCCACTCGGCGAACCCATGATGCAGCTGCTGTGACCCACTCAGAGCCTGGGCACGCCGGCCTCTGATCTCCTACCAGCGCCGCCGCTGCCTCCCACGGGACCGACTCATCTGAGGCAACCAAGACGAGGCTTTGTGCAGAAACCGACAACACATGGCAGCGTATGGAGCGCTCGTCCTTGTTGAGAGGGTTTGATGCGGCGCTGTGGGGTTTCCAACCCCCCTGCCCCGCCTCCATCGGAGCTGGAGAAAGGGCGTTCATCAAAGAAGGTCATGCGATAAAGCGACGGCTGGCCACTGATGCAACACTCGCTGCCTTTCATCCCCTTCACCGCCGACGCTTTACAAAGCAGATCGGGCCGGTACAATGTGGGTTATGAGATATGTTTAGATCACGCCGCGGCCTCGTGCATCTGTCTTAAAAACCCAATTGAAATGCATTAGTTGAGAAATGGCCCTGAGAGTCGACTGTGGCTTTTTCAATTTCACCAGTGTTACTTTTTCATAAAAGCAAAGGGGGCAAATATTGTTCTTGCCCAAAAAGACAGAAAAAACCAGAGTGAAAAAGGTGTTGGAGGCTGGTCCTATCAGCACGGCAGATTATTAAAAATGGTACGGAACAGCCTCGGCAACTGGGACGCCATCTATTCGCCCTCTAGGTAGTACCAGGCTTTTAAAGAATGACTGTGTTTTTTCGGTGTCATTGAGGACAGGCACTGGGAAATATAACATTATGTTAGGAATGGCATGTGTTCCCTATCCAGAGGGAAGGCCAATCATAAATAAAAGAGAATAAAATATAGAAAAAACAGAGGCGAGTGCAGCCTGGCAGTCATCAGTTATCTGTGAAGGTTTAATGGAATGTAGCCGGCAGAGGGAGGGAACGAAAGGAGAGGCAGAGGGAGGAGAAGAAAGAAAAGGCAATAAATGAGGAGAAACAAACAGCACAAAGGCCTGGACTCAATGTAGAACAACAACACAAGGAGGAAGTCCACGGATAGCGTTACTAATAAGATCAAGAAAACGGAAAACAAGCCCATCATCATAATGTGTTTACGTCCAGAGCGTGTGTTGGACTCGAACACTTCCACTCATTCACTCTGGTGTTTGTGCAGAACACAAGTAAAGCAGCTTTTCATCAGCAGAGCCTGTCCGTCAGATGAGCACAGGCCGCCGCTACGCTTTCAGATCCAAATCTGCCGCCGCCACGCCACGGATCTGACCAGCGGTGTCATTATTCCTCACCGCCAGGGATGACAGAACCACGTCTAATTAAAGCTCAGAGCAACCGTCACCTGTGGGTTTGTGGACGTCCATTAGAAGACTGGGACAGGACAATTACAGCGGTTTTAGAAACAAGAAGGTGGAACCAAAAATAAGTGAAACCTGCTAACGATACAGCTCTAAGTTCTGGAAAATGACACCAAAGTCAGTTTAGTTCAGGTTCCAGATCGAGACCAATAGGAACTCAACTGGACCGGAACACCAGAATAATAACAGAATAACCGACAAGTAAGGACTCCAAACTTTTCTATATATTAGAGTGAAAAAAGTAAAATCATATGAAAATATAAATAAGATAAGACTTTATTTCAGAGTTAAACAGCAACAGCATACAACAAACAAGTGAGTCATATTCACTGTTTAGATTTCTATTATTTATTTTAACTTATGTGTTTATAGATAATTCCTATCTCTGAGTTATAATTTTCTTCCAACTTGTGTTACATTTTCTACCCTGTTTTTTTTTTTTTTTTTTTTTTTAATGGTATTACTAGCTTTGTCTGTAAAACACTTTGGAGCAACGTCTCATTTTTAAAAGTGGGATATAAATAAACTGACCTGACTTGAAAAATGAAATATAAAAGAAAAACAAGATGTTTGGTATTTATATTTATATAAATATAGAATTAAAATGTGTATTAGTTAAATATTATTTTCATATTTACATTATGGTTACACATGCACATGGTGTGATATGGGGGGGGGGGGCTTATTAAGAACTGTAATATGAATAATTTTACTAATAATGTTAAATAACCTGAACAACCACATACGTCTAATGAAAGCTAAGTACAATATTAATAATTACTCAACAGTTTTGTGTCATTTGCTTTTTCACGTTAAAACAAAGAGAAAAACGTTGGAGTTATCATA
>JAQQZY010000023.1:33639027-33649972 GCA_030068375.1 Ostorhinchus rueppellii | reverse complement strand
CCATCCATCCATCCATCCATCCATCCATCCATCCACCCACCCATCCATCCATCCATCCATCCATCCATCCATCCATCATCAATATATGTGTCTGTCCATCCATCTATCCAGCCATTCATCCATCTGTTCATCCATCCATCTGTCAGTCCGTCCGTCCGTCCATCCATCCATCCATCCATCCATTCTATCCGTCCATCTGTTCATCCATCCATCCGTCCATCCATCCATCATTTATCCATCATCCATCCGTCCATCTGTTCATCCATCCATCTGTTCATCCATCCATCTGTCAGTCCGTCCATCTATCCATCCATCCATCCTAACCATCCATCCATCTGTTCATCCCTCCATCCATCATCATTGATCCATCCATCTGTCAGTATGTCCATCCATCCATCCATCCACCCATGTATCGTCAATATATCTGTCTGTCCATCCATCCATCCATCTGTTCATCCCTCCATCTATGATCATTGATCCATCCATCTATCATCAATATATCTGTCCGTACATCCATCCATCCATCTGTTCATCCCTCCATCCATCATCATCCATCCATCCATCTGTCAGTATGTCCATCTGTCCATCCACCCCTTTATCATCAATATATCTGTCTGTACATCCCTCCATCCATGATCATCGATCCATCCATCTATCAGTCCGTTCATCCATCCATCATCGATACATCTGACTGTCAATCCATCCATCCATCCATCCATCGCATTTGCTCTGTCAGTGTATGGTGCAGCTCAGTATGAAGCTTTATGACATTAACCCTCTGGTATTTCACCCACAGAGGTCCTTCCAATCACCTTAAGTGTTTACAATCTGCACAGTGTTGTACTAATATCAAAACCTATTTCATACAGTTTGGTATTTGACATTTCATTAAATTGAGTCATAAACAAATATATCAAATACTCAATAACTTTCTTTTTTTTAACCCTTTAAATGACATGTTTTAATGTACAGAAACCATATCTTTGACGCCAAAAGCACTTTCCCCCAATATTCGACATAAAAATAGGACTACTTGTTTTTTATTTTTTCATCCGGTCATATGTCAGTGATTAACACCAACATTGGTTAATAAACATTTTTATTTTTTGTGCTAGGTCAAATGTTAAATGCTAAAATGTGCCAGTGTGCATTTTGTACTCACTTTGTAGAAGGCTGTTCGTGTAGGGATTTAACAGTTTGTCATGTGATGAGTTTAGTGAATGGGTCAGAATTAAAAAAAATAAAATAAAATCAGACAAAAAAAATGAACTTTTGAATTCTGATATTGTGAAAAATAATCTGACCTTTCTGTAACATGAAGTGTAAAGTGTGCAGAATATGCTCACTCGCATACCAGAGGGTTAACTCCAGCAGAATAAATGAACCCGTTTGCGGTTCAGACTCACCTCCACTGGGTAGCGCCGCCCATTGATGCTGTGTTCAGAACCCTCCGATCCATTACTTGGACCCCAATGAAATTCCACTTTCTCGGCCTTAAACCTCCCTGGTAGACCCGCTCCCCGAACAAAGTAATCATCCTTCAACATAATGGCCACTGGAAAAAAAAGACACAAGCAGAACAACAGAGCAGAGTGAGTGGTCATACATCAGTGAACATCTTGTTCAACATACATAGTAATCAGTCGTCTGCACCGGCGCTGGAGGAAAATTAGAGTGTGTGGCTGGTGTGAAGGTAAGTGTAGAGAACGACTTCAACACACAAGACGAACCTTTTCCATGTTACCGATACACGGCGTCAAGCATCTTTAAGGCACAAAGGGACGTGAAAAGTACATCCTTTCAGACACGCTCACAAAAGACAATTTGGTCGTTGTCCATCAGCCACTGAGGAAAGTTCTCAAATGAGAGGCTAATTTGCAAAATTGTTCCCTTCACTCGGTGCAAATTGGCCTCATCGGGTCCTTCCATCACAGAACGTGGACAGAAGTACCAGAGTCTCTTAGTTTTACATTCACAAATGACAATGAAAGGGTCCCATTAGTCGAAGCTGTCAGCACCATCAGCGCTCCAGTTTGGACAATGACCCTGTTGGTATTTCATTAATGTTTTGGCCACACCTTCATGAATCTGGTAAAGGAGAAGCCTGGGTTAGATTTGGTCATCAACGCTGCACATGTATTTCTAACAATATCGCCCCAAGGGGAAGTGTTGCCTTTGCCATGACTAAACTGAGAGTACTATGACAGGAAGCAACCGGTGATGCAGGGAAAAATCATGGCTGAGTTAGAAATGACAGTTTAAGGGTAGTTTTAGTAAAGGTTTTAGCTTTTTTTAATAAAATAATTTCGTATATTGGAAACATCATGATACAACAGAGTTTTCAGATGCATATGCATATTATTTAATTTATGGTACGTCTTTTGCGGTGGACAGCTTTTTTAATTTTTTTTTTTTTTTTATAAAGCTGTGAAACCGTTATCTACAAACATGGGCAGAAAACCCATTGCTGGGTCTGAGCAAAGTTGGTGTAAACTATGTAGATAAAAGTATGTGGACATGTTGAATTCAGATGTTTGTTTTTTTTTTTCTAACAGCGGTCTGAGATACAAAACAATGACTAATGTCATAATGTAGTTTTATATTGGGATAAATATTGCATTTCTTATAAACTATATGGACAAACGTATTGCGACACATCATGTCTACAGCTGTAAGATGTTCTGTTCATGATGATTTAACAGAAACAGCAATATTTCCTGAAAGTTTGAAATATAATACAATATTTATCACGATATACAAGCACACTAATAAAACCAGAACTGTATGTTCACCATCATATTGTCACTGGAAGCTCTGATCAAAGCACTTTCAGTGGAATCATTTCTGTGGAAATCAGACTGAAATATATCCAGGACATTATTTTCCTCCAGGAGCACTGTAAGTTCCTCTGATATTATTTTTGTTTTCTAAGATTTTGGACAAGAAAGGAAGCTGGCCTATAGTGTAATGCTGCCTTCAGGTGCTGAAGACGATCCTTTCCACTTGTGAATTCAAAATTACCAATGTGTTGTGTTCAAATGCTTTTGTTGTTGAGATAAAACATGTTTGACACAGTTTACAGTGATCTGAGACTGGGGTAGAACAGTTTTAGATGTGTTCATTCATCTGACAGCTTTTTGGTTTTTTTTAGTTTTTCAAAATGTGTGTACTATAAATGTACAAAATCATCAGCTAAGAACAGCAGAACGTTAATAAAATGATTTATCATTGGCCATGTAGAAAAGGTCAAAGGTTATTTTCATCTTGTGGTTCAAATTTTTCCCAGGTCTCCAGTGGAAAATCCGACATGAGGAGGCGTTCATGTGTAATTCTCAAGAAACTAGTATTTCTTTTTTTTTTTTTTGCCCCCCCCATGTTAAAGTCTAAGAGGCTGGAGTGGTTCTGATTTGCTGTCAGGTTCTGTGGTTCTGGACTAATGAGCCCCTCCCCCCCCTCATCCTAGTGTCGTGCTGCAGATCCACCAGGTGATCCCTCTGCAGATAAAACACTCATCTGTCGTTTAGAAACACTGCACATTCCATGCATAATTCATGGACGACGCAGGGACATTCGTCTTGTTATCCATGCATTATGTAGCGGCACCGGAGCAGAAGCTGCGCGCCATTTTGTTTCACAGCTGTTGTTTGTGTTAGCGTTTTTACGCCGCTCTCCACACGCTGTGGCGTCCAAATCCACTTAAATTATGCTCCGCTGCATTTCAGACCGTGCAGGTGGTCGTCTTCATCAGCTCAGTTCTGGCTCCGCCTCCAGGCCTTGGGTTTCAGACGATGGCATGGACAGTGATGAGTCAGAACATCCATTCAGGTCCAGGACGTCAAGGTCAGTCGTATATGACTCACTGTTTGAGTCGTCATGTCTTTACAAGCTCTGGTTTATTCAAGCTTTAAATGTAAAGTGTCATGTGATAAGTTTTTTTTTTTAAAAATGTATTTATTTTTATTAGTGATACGATAAACAAGACATAGTGAAAGCAAACAAACAAGCACCAACCTACAATCAAACAAAAACAATAACAATAAAAATGACAAGCAACAGAAATGGCAACATCATATCACAATGAAACGTGTCATGTCTCATTCCAACCTTCAGAGACCATTTTCACATTTGGTCTAAACCAGTGTTTCTCAACTTGTGGGTCACAGCCAAAAAGTGGGTCTCAAGCCCATTTTTAGTGGGTCACAGGCCTCTGTCTACATTAATAAACCAATCCTGTGTTTTATTTTTTATGGCGCTGAGGCCCGCTGATTCACATTCCAAAACAGTAGGTGGCAGTAATGCACTGTAACAATTAATAACACCAGACATTTCACAGCATAAAAGAAGAACCAAAGGATTATATTCAAATCATGGAGAAACTCAGGTACGACAAAAACTTCAGCGGGTTTAATTCTTCAATAAGTGGCTGATGTGACTTGTTTTTAACTGAGTTCATTTTTTGTTCTGGTTCAAATGGACCTAATTTAGTGTTAAAGGGAATATTTCCATATTTATCATCACCACCTTACTGGTCAGTTTGGTTTTTCATTAAACTTGTGTTTTGTGTTTTCATACAGTGATATTCTGTGTTATTTCAGGTTCTAAACACAACATGTGTTTTGTAAATACATTTGAGAAGTTTAACTGCCATTAATTTGGGTCTTGTCTTGTCACTGGGGGGTGATAGTGGGTCCTGAACCCAGGCCAGTTCAGAACCACTGATCTAAAGTTTCACTTGGACTCAGATCTGGTTGGAAGACAGGTGGTTTTGATGTTTGCAGATTATGATCCAATCACAGCGGTTACTGATTGATCTAATGGTTCTGGTTATTGATTATGACAAGGTCTGGACTGTCCAAACAGTGTGGGCGTATTCGCTCAGACCTCAGGATCCACTCGTCTTTGACCTCATATCCCATCAGGCCCAGCCTCCGGGTGCTGGATGCATCCTGTTGGTTCATCTCCGGTGAAGGAAAGGCCACAATGCCGTGAGCGAGCTGGAAACCAGGCGCCCTTTAACCGCCAAAAGTCGACCAGACCGCCTCACCTCCAGCCAAGTCCTCGTCCAGGATTTTCTTGAAAAATTCCGGTGAAAACCTGGGTTGAATCCATGGGAGTGTGTGAAACCCTGAAGCTCTACTTCAAATATTTTCTTGGCTGTGAGTTTTCAGAGTTTGTCCCTTGGAGCTAAATGTCATCATTAGTATGTGAACGCTGAGCCTCTGCAGTCGCTCATTTCCTCTGGATTGGGTTGAAATCTGCACTGAACATTGGACAAACCCTGAGGATCAGTTCTAACATGGATCCATTGGAAATAGCTGCTGCAAAAATCAAATGAATAAACATGAAGAATTTTTCAACCGAATGGATTCTTTAATTCAGTCATTTCCGTCTCCTCCAGTTTTCACTCTGTTGTTGTAAATCTGTCACATCTACAACTTATTTGGTTTTGCATAAATTGCTGCCACGTGTTAAATATATCTCCAGAGCTGAAAAACAGACATTACTACTGTAGATGTTTCCATGAAGCATTACCTGAATTCCCCGTAAACTGATTTATGTTTTATTATATTATATTGATCATCCATCTGTGGTTTTATTCCATGTATTTATTTTTTCGTCTGTATATAACAGCAGACACCTGCAGACACCTTTCATTTCTATCCGACTGCCTCGGCGCATTAGCATCAGTTTCACCACATACATTTGACTGACTGTGGAAATTGATAGATTTTTCTGTTGTTTTTGCTCCGAAGCTTCGGGCTCTGAGGCTCCGATTCAGCTCCTGACGTCACCGCCCTTGAACGGCAAACTCATAAACAGCTGCAGGAGCCATGTTTTTAATTTCCCCGGTTGTTTCCACCACGTCGTTGTTCTGAAAGTGAGCTGACATTTGCCTGAGTGGGTGACTGTATAATTAACACTCGGCTGCAACAACAACAACAACAACAAAAAGGCACAGTTACTGTACACAAGGTTTAAGAATCACCAAACAATGCAGGGTATTTTAACAGGATCTGGAGCCAAATGAACCTGAACGCTGTCGATACAAGTCAAAAAAAGCAGGAATGAGATTTAACACTGATGTGGAGAAAGTCAGTGATCGACTGGAATGAGTTTATCTTCTAAAAGTTTGAGAATAATACCCTGAAGAAACCACCGCCATGATAAACACTGTGTCTAAGTCGCCCTCCGTGTGGATTTATGTAAATGAACATTATCTAAACACTTGAAATTAAAAAGAAGAGGCAGCAGACGAGGCTGACGGTTATCACTTCACTATTTGCATTAACAATCAAACCTCTGGCTCAGAAAATCAGACAGACAGGAGGAGAATGGAAAAGCTGCACTCACTTTATATGCAGATGATGTGATGTATTAAAGTGTTCAAATACCTCTCATTTACCACTTCTCCGAAATATCAGGTTACAATATTAATATTAATAAAGTGGAAATTATGTCAATGAATTTAGAAGGTTTTAAGACCTTCTGAAACACTGTGGTTGTAACATTTTTCGTAACTCGGACAAATGTCAAAGATGCGAAAAAAAAAATCCAAAACAACAAACCTGTCACCCGTCACAAGGTGGTTTTATTCTAAATCCTAAATAATAATGGATAAAATATAGAAATAAGTCAGAAAGCTGGAAAATACCCATGATGTTCATTCTACACAGAAAAAAGCATTGATGAAATATTGTTTATCCATAGACATGTTAAGGTCTTAATGTTAACACACACCAATTTCATCTAGAATGTTAAATATATAGTTTTTTGGTGAGATTTACAAGCATGTATGTGCAGAAATGGAAAATAATTGTCATAATTACATGTTAATTAGTTTACAATCACATGACAATAGGAATCAATTAGTTTTTTCGTCCCTGAAAATGAAACTGGGACTAGTTTGGTGTTTTATTTAGTTTTATATTTTAATATGAGGTGATGATGTACATGACTATTTTTACTACATCTGAATGTGGATCAGATTTGATTAAACTTATAAATAAATAACTGTCTATGTAGAATCCATTAAACCTGCTCTGACATTAATGATGGCATGGTTGGTCCTTCATGAGTCCAGGGCCAGGTCCAGGTCCACACAGCTGACCGTGTAGACTCCGTCTCCATAGCCTGTAGGTAATTCAGCCTAAACATTGTTCAGGTGAATCTGAACAGGTTTGGGCTCATGGTGGAGCAGACGTTGTCGTCCTGTTGTTTTGGATTGAGGTGATACATGGAGATACGGTGAAACGGGCAGCAGGCAGCCTCGGAGCACGATTGGTTCAGAATGTGATGTAACTGAACAGCGGGAGGGGATGATTGACAGCTCAGATCTGGGCTCTGGACGTCACACTGTGCATTTCCTCTGCATTAGGCAGTAGAGACAAACAGGAGTCTGACCTGAACGCAGATGCATTTAATGGACATGTTGAATGTCAGTGTCAAGACACCATGGAAAATATAGAGATGGAGGGATGGACGGACAGCAGGAGCTCAAACTCTGACTGGATCCGACACCAACTGACTCAGAGAAACCACAGTAAATAAAACATGGACTAAGAACAGTTTAACAGACAGGGTTCCATCACATCTACTGTGAAATTTAACAACAATGGTAGAAAAATAGGTAGAAGAAAATTATTTTTTTTCTTTTTTACCAACTTACATAAATATTAAAAGCTTTTTAGTTTTTTGTTTTTTTTCATCATCATGTATAAACAGTTCTTGGTACCCCACCCCCCAAAGGAGAGGCAAAGGGTGTTGTTTTTGGTTTGGTTTGTTCCTTTGTTTGTTAAAACACTTGCAGAACAACTATTGGTTGAACTCATACCAGACTGGGTTTATAGATTACCAATGACCCAGAATAGATGTGATTACAATTTGGTAGTAGGTCAAAGTTAAAATTTTTTCATGATTTTTTCGTCTTCCATATGCTTATAATGGACGGAATTTAAAATATCTGTAAAAACATAAATTTTGTTTTAATTTACTTCCATCTTGACACATATATAGAGGCAGTGATATGCTGACATCAGCTGGATTTATAACAAAAATAAACTACAATGAAGGGCGGGGTTTGTTGTGCCTGGAACCACTTGTTTTTCTTGTCAGATGATGAGTTGATGGACATACAAACCTGGTTTCAGTTTCAGGAATGAGCCTCCGTCAGTTTAACCCTCCAGTATCCATGCGAGTATATTATGCACACTTTGCACTTCATGTCATAAAAAGCAATATTTTTTACAACTTGTTTTAGATCAGAATGGAAAAGTTGTTCATTTTTGCATGATTTCATTCATTGATTTTCTGAATCCACTTCACCCTCACTAGCCTCACGGGCCTGGCTTGGAGGCTATCCCAGCTACTTAAGGGCAAAAGCGGGGTCCACCCTCGACATGTCGACAGTTTTTGCATAATTTTTTAAATCTAAATTTAAAAACTGATGCATCCACTAAAATACTCAAATTGTAAATAATGTTAAATTCCTTCACTAACACCCTTCTACCTAGTGAGTACAAATTGCACACTGACACATTTTAGCATTTAACATTTGACCCAACACAAATAATAATAATGCATATTAACCAATAGTGGTGTTAATCATTGACGTATGCAGGGCAGCAAAAGTTTGAAAAATAACTTATCCAATTATTTTTTACAATATTGAATAAAACACATTGTGTTCTTGCATCAAAACTATGGTTCATTTACATTACAAACATGGTATTTAAAAGGATATAAAAAAGGTTAAAATTATATGGCAACAGTATTTGGTATTTTCGATTATGGATTAACTTTATTAAATGAAAAAAAAAGACAGTTATTGAGTATTTGGTATTTTTTATGAATCAAGTTGATAACATACAAAAGATTTTTAAAAAAGGTAAAATTAAATTGTGTGAGAAACATTCAGACACTATTATGACACTGTGCATATTATGCGCTTCAGGTGCTTAAAGGAACCACGTTGAAACTGAAGGGTTAATATTCGTCTCAGCTCCACTTGGAGGTTTCTCTTCACTAGTATTCACTTCAAGGCTGTTTAAATAATAGAGATGAGGTTTGTTTCACCTGAGGGGACATGAACATGAGGTCAGATGAATTCATGGTAAATACGTCTGAATTATTGAACGCCGGCAGGGAAGGAACGGAGACGTGATCCAACGTAAGGAGCTCTTTAAAGCCAACAGGGATGTGTTTGTTTGTGTTGGTTCCTCTGGTTTCCTCTCAGATTTCCTGGACGTTCGCTGTTATTGTGTTTGGTTCCTGTTTCATCTCGTAGTTGGACAGCTTCGTCATCACTTCACAGAGATATTTCTTCACTGAAACGGTTTCCATTGCATTTGCTTTTTCCTTCCTCCAGTATGTTTGTGGTTTTTCCATGTTTCTTCCAGTGAGTGGACGGTTGTAAATGCCCTTGTCGTCTTCACTTCCTGGATGTTTTCGTTCTTTACACTTCACCTTTCTGCCTCTGACTCTCGTGTTAGATTCTACTTATTAGTTTTTCCAGTCTGCATGAATCCCTGCTTCATGCATTACTACTCCCATATCACATATATGATGTTTTCCACTGCATGAGCTTATTCGTCCTTGTGAAAATAAACTGAGCTACCGTTCAACTGCAGAGGATGAATTTAAAACACCAGCATCATCATTTACATTCAGTCTTTTTCCATAAATAAAACTGTTTCTCAACAGTTTATTTATGTATTTGCTCTTATATTTTACGATGCAAGTATTTACAGCTACAAAAAGACTCAAACTACAAACTGTCGTTACCGTGGAAACAATACACTGTCTAGTCTCATCTGACTGGTTCAAATGTCCAGTTTTAAGAACAATCCAGACGGAGTTTTGACATCATTTCAAAGCTCTAAACTTTTATTATTCCACGTCATTATCTGTCATTTCTGTTTTTACTTCAACTTGATTTTTGACTTTGACAGTGATTGTTTGACTGTTCCAGCAAACCTTCAGCTTCTCCTTCAGCTTTCATTTCATACATAAATATTTCTGCTTCAAACCATTTCAGCTTCATCTTCAACTTTTATTTTTCACTTTGACAGAGTTTTTACCACTTTACATATTTTTAATTTCTTCAGTTTGCATTTTTCACAAAATACTTTCTAACTTAAGGAATGATATTTTGCTTTTCTTTTCTTTTTAAAAAAAAATGAATTATGTATTTTAAAACATTTCCCTGTGCTCTGCATGAACTGTAAATGCTCTGCTTGGGTTTGAATTCTTCATTAATTCAACTCCACAGATCCATCTTCAACCCTATTTCTGAGTAATGAAAGGGGATTTTGAGCGCTGGCCCTTTAAATGCACCTGACACACTTCAGGCTCCGCCCCCTCCAGTTTGTTGGCTGTGCTACTCTGTGACATTTTAGGTCATCGGCTCAAAGTTTGGACATATTTTCAGTGTGGACTACAATCACTGCTGCTGACAAACAATTATGTCGTACTCTGACAAATGTTCATCAGAAGTCTTGACCTTATATGGGCAAATGTTCTGATGTAACAAATTAAGCAGAAATTCAAACAAGTTGTAGAAATCCACTTGATTATTGCCAAAATGAACATAAAGATAGCTTTGCAGCAGCTGGAAGGTTCAAATTCAAACTTTATGAACTATTAGGGTCCAAATACACAAATAAATGAACCAGACTAATAAAAGTGGGTTTCGATAGATATGAGCCCTTTAAGATATTCCAGCTGAATTCAGTCCTGATTTGGCAGCAGCTCAGTGATGTTCCAGCAAACCTTTTCAGCTACTTCAGCTCATTTTACATTTTCTTCTACTTTATACTTTTTTTGGGCGACACGGTGGTGCAGTGGTTAGCACTCGTGCCTCACAGCAAGAAGGACCGATTCCCGGGCGATCCTTGGGACCTTTCTGTGTGGAGTTTGCATGTTCTCCCCGTGTCTGCGTGGGTTTTCT
>JAQQZY010000023.1:33594454-33604622 GCA_030068375.1 Ostorhinchus rueppellii | reverse complement strand
TTGTGGGAGGAAACCAGAGTACCCGGAGAAAACCCACGCAGACACGGGGAGAACATGCAAACTCCACACAGAAAGGACCCGGGAATCGAATCCTTCTTGTTGTGAGGCATGAGTGCTAACCACTGCACCACCGTGTCGCCAGTGATTTTATCAATTAAACCAAATTTGATAACCTCTTTATTGTTATTCATGGTTACAATCTCAAATGCAGCGTCTTCCTGTATAAAACAACCATAGAATAATAATCCAAAGTCCAACAGTGCTGGTTTAACAATCCCCCATTAAAGACAAAAGTGTCGGGAGGAGCCGGACCCACTCAGATGTAATATAGAGTATGGACGTGCAGGTGCATTAGACTCCCTGAACAAGGTTACCTGGACTCATCCAATTACCTCCCATTAGAACAGGACACATGTCTGGATGCTTTGTTCCTGAATCCATTAGTCTGAGCATCATGAGCCTCACATCATAACAATCTGACACCAGCAGAAAAGGAGCTGTTTTCATTCCACATCGCCTCCTCTTCCTCCAGCGGATGCTCCCGCTCTCATCCAAACTCACAAATTCCCCAATTTTACACTTTTTAATTTTCAACCAGTAATCAGCGACTGATTAATATTCATGAATGCATAATCTGGAATCAGGCTGCTAATAAATGTACCCAGTGATCTGCCCTGTGCAGCGGTTAATTGTGTTAACTGCTCACACTGTCTGTCAGCATTAAAGTCAAAATGGCCGCCTCATTATCTCCACGGAGACGTCGCCTGTCACTCAGAGCGGCCAATTACAGCGCTTCCATCATCAGCACATGAGCTGGGAAATGTGCCCGGCGGCCATAATAAGGCCTGATCGGCGTCAGGGGGGTAACTAGACCCCCACTGCTGACTGAGGGGGTCGCCCTGGTAACGGGGCACGCATCATCACAACGTAAACCGACTGAACACATTAGGATGTGGTTCAGTTATGAAAACTAGAACCTGAAGCTGAAAAAGGGAGATAGAGGAAGGAAGGGTGGAGGAAAATGCGACTGAAACGGTGGACTTCCTGTTGGGATTGACCAGAGGGTTCCACCATCAAACCAAACATATGGACTTCACAAAACTAGTTCCAGTGTCCCTGTACATCAGCGTCCTGTTCTATGTGAATCTAACCCCAGCTGAATGTGTGAGGTTGTCAGGTTCTGTGTCTGTGTTCCAGTCCTGTGGTCTGGATGCAGGAGGTCAGTCTTCCACCAGAAGTGGGTGATACTTTGACTGAAGGAGAACTAAACTCATTCAATCCAAGTCCATACATGACTTCTATCAATGATCAATAGGACCAAGACTGATATCTGTAACTATTTACAGGTTATAGACCATCGAAATATGGACCATTAGAAGGAAAGGAACATTTAGAATATCTTTTTTTAAATCAAAAATTCAAAAATCTAAATTTCTCCAAACTGTGAACAAACTCACATTGTCCCAAAGAAGATACAGATAAAATATGAAATGAATCCAACCTGTAGTTTCACAGAAGATGTTTGAAGAAATGGCTGATGAAGAAGAAGAGAAATGAAGACGTTGATAAAGACAATGAAGATGAGGGTGGTTACTACAGCTTCATGATGGCATCTCAGTCAGTGAGATAACACTTATAAAAATGATATAGTGACAATAATCAAATCCCACCTGTGCAGAAAGTCTCAGAACGAATAAAGCATCTGGTTTTAATCCACATCATTCATTGGTTTCTGGTTGTAAACCACATTTCAGTTTGGACTTTTTCTACGTATCAATGTATCTGCATAAACGGATATTTTCTATGCGTTTGTCTTTTTCATTCATTAAATTCTGCTTTGAGGTTTTCAGAAGTTGCACTGAAACTGAACAATGAAACAAAGTGATGGATCTGAAACAAATGTTTAGAAACAACAGACACATAGTCCAGCGATAACACGAGTCCAACATCTGTGGCTGGATGGGATTCACATGTTTTGTTTTGTCGTGCCATCTCCTTACAACAGTAACAATCTACATCATCACATTTCAGGATGTATATCTTTATATTTAGATTTATATCTTGAGCTACGTTCAGACAGCAGGTTGGATTATTTTTTTGTGAAATCTAATATTTTTGTGCTCGTTCATATTACACATTAAATGCTTCTATCTAACTTCTATCAATGATCAGTATGAACTGAATGTGATCTCGAAACGACCCACATGTGCAAAAGAGGTCCTGGTGTAATATGTGACGATGTAGGCACACAATGTTTATGGAAGTAACACTCCTGGGACTCAAATTGTGACATTTGTCACATTTCAATGACGTAAAGGTTGGATAACTGTGACCTGGCTGTTCAGACTCAAGTCACACTGCAAAATATCAAGGGGCCTCATGTACAAATACTTGCGTGGATTACATCCTGAAACCTCCCATATGCTGAAATTCAGTAAACTCTGTACGCAGAAAAAAATCCAGGTGAACAAAATGGCGCATAGGCCTGAATTCAAGCACATTTCCTTTGTACATCCCAATCAGCATGGAATTGGCCATGTGTTGGAGTACCAGAGTCCTCCTCCTCCACACCCACATTTAAAAATTTAAATTAGTATAAACAGGGTCTGCAGGTGGGATTCCCTCTAGGATTGGCCTCTCTGCATGATCACATGACACCAAGGAGGACGCAAAGTGAAGGCCGAAACAGGCGGAAGGAGAGAACTCAGCCCGTTTGAGCAGAGTCACTGCTATTGTGGGTGACACCGGTCTCATAGGGGTGACACTGGTCTCATAGGCGTAACACCGGTCTCATAGGGGTGACACCGGTCTCATAGGGGTGACACTGGTCTCATAGGCGTGACACTGGTCTCATAGGGGTGACACTGGTCTCATAGGCGTAACACCGGTCTCATAGGGGTGACACCGGTCTCATAGGCGTGACACTGGTCTCATAGGCGTGACACCGGTCTCATAGGCGTGACACTGGTCTCATAGGCGTGACACTGGTCTCATAGGCGTGACACCGGTCTCATAGGCGTGACACCGGTCTCATCGGCGTGACACCGGTCTCATAGGCGTGACACTGGTCTCATAGGGGTGACACTGGTCTCATAGGCGTGACACTGGTCTCATAGGGGTGACTCAGATCACCCCAAGGTAAATATATATTTAGTATTTGTGTAAGTCACACATTTTTTCATTCTACAGGTCATACAATAATCTGACCACAGTGTAATCATGCCAGAATATCAAAGAGGAAATCAAAGACTTTGTCTTATGTTTAATCACTCAATTAATTATTTCCCAAGAGACAATGAGACAGAATATGGTGAGATGCAGTCCCACCCTGTCACAGACTATGGGATTCCTCCGGTCCACCGTAACAACTGCTGATGCCCATCCTCGACCATGTTCTCACACGTGTTCACCCAAGTCATCAGAGGACATCGTAGGGCAATCAGCGGGGTCAAGGATCACCTGGATGGACTTACAAATATTTTCACAGACATTAATATTACTGTAACGAACAGGCTGGTTCGTTACTGGTTTGTCACTCACTGAGCACTTTAAAATTTGCACAAGCACTCTTAAGCACACAGCACTTATTTGATTAATTGCTAATTTGCACACACACAAAAAAAAGAGATTGCACACGATTGTTTTAAATTTATTTATTTATTGAGTGTGTGTGTGTGTGATGACGGCAGGTCTAGTTGGAGGGGGCGTGTCTCAGTGACAGCTGACCTGTTGAAGACCAAATGTTAAATGAATAGACATTTATGCATTTGGCAGACGCTTTTATCCAAAGTGACTAACAGTTATGTTGGTTACAACCTGGAGCAGTGTAGGGTTAGGTGCCTTGCTCAAGGGCACTTCAGCCATTGCCTACTGGTTAGGGTGGGATTTGAACCTTCAACTCTCCGATCTTAAGTCCAACGCTCTAACCACTAGGCCACAACTGCTAATTGATAAGTGCAATAGAATGTGCAACAGGTTTTAAATTAGCATTGTTCTTTTAAGTGTTGGTGTGTGTAGTATTTTAAATGTTTTAGTGATGTGGTGTGATTGTGTTTTAAACTTACCATTCTTGTAGTGTGCCAGCTTTGTGTGACCTGGAAGTGGGTGTCTGGTGAAAAGAGTCCCCGGGGAACCAGACACCCTAAAGAAGGTTCTGGGCCAGATCATTGTACAGGAATGTGTGGGGGAGAAACATAGTTGGGTTTTATTGGTTCAGGGGTATTTTTAAATAATGGTTTAAATTGGTTTTAGGGTTTGCACTGGATTTTTTAGGTTTTAATAGAATAATTATGATGTACAACAGTTTCCATTATCACGTCTAAGCATCGCCAATGGTTCAAAAGCACTAGAAACGTGTGTACGCCAGCTATGGAGTTGGCATGGACCGCCGCCGGTTCACTCTTTGTACATCTGATCGTAAACGTGGAAAAAGGTGTAGACCACGTTTTTAGGTGTACACAACCTTTGTACATGAGCCCTAGATATGTATTGGATTTAGGAGCACATATGAAAGGGCCTGGGTTGGATTTGAAAAAATCATAGTTGTGCTGTTCAAATAGTCTTTAACAGATCGGATATAAGTCACATATGGGCAAAAAAAAATCAGATCTGGGCCACATCTGCCTGTAGTCTGAACATAGCCTTAGACTCTTAACTCCAGAGAACTCAAGTCCCACCTCCAGCTGATATAATGAGGTCTGTAGCCTCTTTGACCTGAAACCACCATTCCATCTGTGTTGCCATGGTAATGGCATGTGATGCTTGCTGTGTTACACAATCCATACATTCATGTAACCAGAAGAACACCTGCTGAAGGCTCAACAAAACCAACAGAGCACAAGTCAACGACAATCAAATGTGTAAAACAAGCAGTCCTCCTGTAGGGAGCGCTACACCCAGTCTCATCAGCATCACCTTCATCAGCAGCATCAATGTCACCTACTGCACACTTGTTACTTTATTATCTCCGCCAAGGAGGTTATGTTTTCATCGGCGTTGGTTTGTCTGTCTGTCTGTCAGCAAGATAACTCAAAAAGTTATCGATGGATTTTCATGAAATTTTCACAGATTGTCAGAAATGGGGTATCTTACAGATTAGATTTTGGTGGTGATCCGTGCATTCTGCGCCATCTAGTGGATGAAAGTACAACACCGCCTTGGCAGAGGTCTGCGCTCTCCGAGTGCTTCTCTAGTTATTGTTGTTGTTATTATTAATGGCACTTGTATACATTTGTATATCTTCTGTTTATTCTTCTACATTTGAATTTCCGTCTTGCTGGATCTGTTTTTATCATCACCTGTAGCTCCAACATCAAAACAAACTCAACTGAATTCTATCTTTAAACCAGGGTTTCATTCAGGACTCTCTTACTTCCTGTGTGGTTCTAGACAGAGGCTGTGATTGGCTGGTGAGGATCACGTGACTGGTTTAACTCGAATCAAAATGATCCGTTAGTTTTCAGTAAAATGAGAAACTGAAGCCTCTTCCTCTGTTCAGAATAAATATCTGTGCTTTGTCTTTGTCCTGGTGCTCCACGGCTGCAGAACATATTAATTAGCCAGTGATGACTGAAGCCCCGCCCCCTTGCCGGGTCCAGATTTCACACCTCGTCCCGTGTCCCACTGACCCTGTCACTCGCCGCTCGCCAACCATTAATTCTATCTGACCGTCCAACTGAGCGTGAAGACACAGGAAAACAAAACAGCACAGACTCCAGCGGTCCACGCCTCCAACTGCACACCGCCACCGCACTGCCAACCCCCGCCTCCCCCTGGTAACACCGCTTCCTGTCCAAGCTCGGCCCCTCCCACCTCCATCATCTCTCTGCATGAGGCGGCAGTGAAGGACGAGAAGGACAAACATCAGCCGCTTCATGTGTTTCGTACATTTATATTTAAACAACGTGAAGATGGACATTCACAACCTTTAATTAAATATTAATTATCAGGTCAAAAGGCCTTAATCAGTGGTTTATTAAGATTATTAACACTCACAATAGGGGAACAAACTCTTATTGATTTCCATCTACACCTTCTAGATTATGATTAGAATATTCTTTAGGGATCATTTCTTATGCTCATATTTTTTGTTCGTACTTGGACTGAATTATATTCAATCTTGCGTCAAACAAAGAATAATGTATGAAAATGGACTCATTTACGAACATTAACATTAACTTTGACTGAACTTAAACTAATATTAATTTCCTGATCTGAGTCTCAGTGGATGAGTTTGTCATGGCTTTAGTGATTTTTAATTGAATCAGAGAATAAAATAAAAAAATAAAGGCTTACAATTGTCTTATGGTCATTAAACGGATGTTTTACTTCTCTTCATCTGAAATCTGTTTTAAGACACAAAGTTTTTAGAGATTCAGGTCATTTAACTGTCCTGTTGCATTGTGGGATAACATACAAATGAAGTTAGATGAAACTGTTAAAGACGTATTAAAGTAAAATGACTCATGATGATTATGTCATTATTCTAAGAACTAAGACAAATTTGTCTGGTTGTAAACGTTGCAGAAATAAACTGCACTTTAAACATCCCTGTTCTTCTCCTGGTTGGACCTGGATGTACTGACCTGACATCAGCCCCATGGTCTGTACCAGTGGACCTAATGGGGGGGGGGGGGTTAGGTGCACAACTACTATATCCAATAAGAGTGATTCATTGTGGAGTCTGTATGAGGGTTTGGTTGGACTCACATTTTCCTGCTGTGACTTAAAAGGACTCTGATGAGGGTGGAACCGATGGCGCTGAGCTGAAAGGCTCTAAAATGCTCAGCAGGAGGGCCGTGGTGGTGGTGGGGGCACAGTCCCCATCCTCTGGGAAATGGGCTCATTGGCCCTTTGATAAATCGTCTTTTTACCATCCTGTTGCTTAGAGACCAGCAGCAGCCAGTCCACACTGTTATTGTTATTACTATTATTGTTATTCTCATTCATTCATCTATCTTCGGACCCGCTTTATTTACTCGGGTCATGGGGGTCACTGAAGCCTATCCCAGCTACTTAAGGATGAAGGCGGGGTACACCCTGGACAAGTCGCCAGTTCATCACAGGGCTGAACATATAGAGACAAACAATCCCTCTCACATTCACACCTATGGGTAATTTAGATTAGCCCATTGTGCATATCTTTGGATGGTGGGAGGAAGCTGGAGTACCCAGAGAGAACCCACACAGACACGGAGAGAACATGCAAACTCCATACAGATCCCTCCTGCTTTGCACTACCGTGTCACCCATCATCATCATCATCATCATTATCATTATTATTATTATTATTATTATTATTATCTACTTTATTATATTAACTACAGTTAAATCCACCATCATCCACACAATAACATCATAACACACACAACACATTCAACTACCGCCTGCAGAGGAAACATCCAGGAAAAAAAACACACCCAAGAATGTGTTCATGACATTCATTAAACTAAATTAATTCAGTCATTTGACGACACCAGTTCATAATTACAGGCCATGAATTATTAATTTGAGGGAAGAATTAAGCAGCTTGTGTTTGTGATTGATTAGATCAAGGCCACAAATGACTAATCTGTGTTTCCCAATGATCAGGAAGTGGACCCTCAACACCTGAATGCAACACCGCCATCTCAAACACCTGAAAGCAACACAGCAGCCTCAAAACCTTGAACACAATACGACAGAGTGAATATTCTCCCTCAAATACCTGAATGCAACACGATGCTCTCAAACACCTGAAAGCAACATTATGGCCTCAAACACCTGAATGTAATATCACAGCCTCAAACACCTGAATGCAACACAATGCCCTCAAACACCTTAATGGAACACTTCAGCCCCAAACACCTGAACGCAACACCGCAGGATAAAAACATCCACTGATCCACTAATACTATAAATAGAAGTAAATGTAATTTTCAAATATTTTTCTTAATGTTTGTTAATTTTTGTGCATGTTTTGTTCCTGTGGCTGTTGAATTAATTCATATTTGTTGATTTTTATTTGTTTACTTCTGTTCATTTTTGCTAAATTTTTGTACATATTTTTGAAAAATGTGAATAATCTTAACAAATATATGAACAACCTGAAAATCTTAATATAAATGTGTGTAATTGCACCAGTATTCTGTCTGTTATTAAATGTTGTGCATTTGTAAATTCATTGTAAGTTATAATATTCATGTGGAAATGATAAACTGAGGCAGAATATTGTTAAAATTGCATTCATTTTTCATATGAAATTTCCAGTTGTTTATGTTATTCATATGTTTCAAAGGATCGTTTGTAAATATTTTCATTTTTTATTTGACGGTTTTTAGTGTTCTTATTCCAGTGGTCTGATCCAGTTTAAAACATACTGGTCTGAATGTGGAACTTGAACTATCATGAGTTTAACACCAGGTAGAGTCTCCGCCACTATCAGTCACATCCTCATCTGTATTCGAGGCGTGTTTCACCGCCGTTCGTGACCATGTGACGGCGGTGGCTTTTACGAGGCTGATCCGGATTGTGGAAATAAAAACATTTCATTTTCACGGCCTTAAATCCCTTTGACCTTGCTTTGTTCAGATCCTCCTCTGCTCCTGTTATTATTATTATTGTTGTTCTTTCTCTTTCTCCTTTTTCGCTGCTTATAAATAAAAGATAATGAAAGTCCCCTGGGCCAAGTGGGCAGCGTTTAATCCAAACACAGATTTAACTCTGATTTACTTTGTGTGGATGACGAATCACTGAGGAAGTGACCGCGGCGGGGTTGGAACTGGAATAATGGCCTCATAAACACAGTGAAAATCAATGACATGTGACTGTAGTGTTTTAGTGAAAGTAAAGTGACGCCCAATTCCATGTGATGTGATGAAGAGGAGACGGCGGCGTTTGGAAACGGGTCATAATGACGCGGTCGATATGTGAAAGGCTAAGATCTAATGAAAGCTTCCAGTTATAGAATTTCAATATGATTCCATCATCGTCCTCATGAGGACCCAGATAGAAATCCAAACAGAACGTCCTTTATTAGGTTTCACCCAGTATGAGGAGAGAGAGAGAGAGAGAGAGAGAGAGGGGGGGGGACGACCTCTTAGGGATAATTTCACCTGCTGCCGCCCACTCACACTCACCGCTGCCCGCTGATATTTGCTGCTACCCACCCACTAATACTCGCCACCGTCACCATACTCACTGCCATCTGCTCATTAATGCTCGCCATCGCCTGCTCATTAACAGTCACCACTGCCCACTAACATTTACCGCGGTCCGCCTGCTACCACTCACTCAGATAACGCTTGCTGTCACCCACTCATTAACCATCACCACTGCCCGCTAACCACCGCCACCGCCCACTAACAGCCACCACCACCCGCTTATTAACCGTCACCACTACATGCTAATGGTTGCCACCGCCCACTCATTAATGCTCACTGCTGCTCTACAACTCTTTAGGGTAAAGTGTAATCGACTGGAATCCACTGGGTTTATTAGGGTTTTTTTTTAGCTTCCACCCAATACTTCCATTTACTTTCACTTCTTCCATTTCATTGAATTATTCCCAGTGCTAGCTCCGCCCATCACCTGCTGATCTATGTGTTTGATTTGGATATAGATTTTTTTTTTTTTTTTTTTTTTTTAAATAAAAAATCTTTCAACCCCTGACAATTTTACTCTATTAGAACCAAATATACAAGTTTTAATCACAAGGTTTCATGTCTTTTCTCTATTATTAAATTGTTCAAAAAAAAAAAAAAATTGCTCACTCAAGGGTCTACCCTAGCACTGGCAGGGAAGGGTGTGGTCAAAAACAACTTGTTTAATGCGACAGACACCTAGTCAGATTTTCATGTCTTTTTCAGTAATAAAACAGGTCAACAACTCAAAAAATCATGACACTCATGGCAAGAGTAATAGTATCCATGGAGTATCCAAATGGGCAGGGTCAGTAACAGGCCAGTTGTATTTCAAGTGACAAAGACAAAAAACAGCCTGACACACAATTATGACAAATAAGTTTTCATATCTTTTTCTAATATTAAACTGCTAAAAAAAAACCCATAATGCTCACTCAAGGTTCAATATGATGCTATCAATGGTACTGACAGGAAAGTAGCGGGGTCAGAAGCAGCTCTTTAGCATTTAAAACAACATAACCAGGAAGAAGCAGACAGAAACATGAACT
>JAQQZY010000023.1:33573840-33590267 GCA_030068375.1 Ostorhinchus rueppellii | reverse complement strand
CCCCCCCCCCCCCCCCCCCCCCCCCCCCCCCCCCCCCCCCCCCCCCCCCCCCCCCCCCCCCCCCCCCCCCAAGAAAAGGAAGAGGAGAAAGAAAAGGAGGAGGAGGAGGTAGTGACATGTGACCCATGAAGGCTAAAGGCTTATTATAAACCCATACACTGACCACTGGTGGATTATTAATCTGAGAAAGTCTGGAAACTCTGACAAACTGCACCTGGATTCATGTTCCAATGAGCCTCTGTTCACAAACAACAACTCAACCTTTATTTTAGAGCCAATGCATAGAAATGGATGCAAAGGTGATAATAGATGCAAATGTGTCAGTGGGATGCAAATGCACATCGACAAGTGTTTGCATAAATGTCCAAAATGTCAAATATGACTCAAATTGAGCACAGGTTTTGCATATTAAAGCTAGGAATTCAAAAACAGTAGAGATAAGACACAACGCAGAGGTTGATAGTACCACAAATCCACAGGTTTCATCCCCAACACTCATCTGTATCCACAACAAGCTAAGGTCCAGACATTCATTACTCCCATAGATGAAAGGATACCAACTTAAAAAAAAGACTGAAAAAAATAGACACAGTGAATCAATTTATACCTAAAGCAGTTCAGCGTAGATTTCGTCTCAAACCATCATCACCTGGGAAACTCATAAAGCACCACTGAACCGGTTTCATGGATCAACAAATCACTAAAATAACACCGTCTTATAATGTTGACGTGCTCCATCAGTTAATAGTTTAGATTAGAGCTCTGTTTTTAGACAGAAAGTAGTCACAGTAAAACCACAAAACACCTCTGTTTTCTGTACTATGTATCCACAGACTGTATCAGTCACTGAATAAAGCATAAAGGTCATTGGTAAAACCGGTATAAACAACAGCAAAGCTAAACTAAAAGGCAGAAAAAATTTGCTAAACAAAAGTAAAGTATAGTAAACCAGAATTAAGTTGGTAAAACTAGTGTAAAAGACAGTAAAACTAAACTAAAAGGGGGATAAAAAACTAGTTCCACACTTGTATTATATGGAATCATTAAGTTTTATTAAACCAAAACTTAGTCATAGAAAATTCTGTTAGCATCGCTCTCCTCAGATCATCATTTTCTAATAGTGGTGGCAGTATTCCATGTATTTGAACAGCAGACTTGAGGTTACAATGACTTACTACTGCCTCTGGTGGTGCTATCTTACAACTCCAGTCTAAATACTCTTACTAGTACTTGTAATACTACTAGAAATACTACATAAGAACCTTCTAGGCTAGATCATAGATGTCAAACTCATCTTAGTTAAGGGCAATTTAATCCAATTTAACCTCAACTGGATGAAAGTAATGACTTTTTTGTGTTTTAGTGAAAATGGTATAAGTACAGTACGTATAAATGTTCACCTTTACAAACTATCCTTTAACAAAAAATATGAACAACATGAAAATTCACGAACCTGAAATTTCTTAAGAAAAATAAGTATAATTTTAACAATATTCCGTCTGTTTTCCTTTACACATGTATATTAGAATTTACTGTCGATCTACAAATAAACAAAGTAATAACATCCATCTAGAATTGAAAACTGTAGTATTTAACTTGATGATCAGTACAACTTGTCTGTCATAAGCCACTTTCACACAAAGATCCTAGAAAAGGGTTGAGATAGTGATCCCACTATTTTATTTCATTTTTTTTTTTTTTTTTACCACAATTGACCGATTTATACAACCAAGGCAAAGGAGTAACAGAGGTGAGATAGGCTACACTTTTACATACTGGACCTGCATTTCGGAATCAAAAGGGCGGTGATGCAGTGCAGCGTATAGTGTGCATATGGAGACACGAGCACGGATTCTGCAGCAGCCGCGGCGGCTACATGCCAAGAATCCTGCGGCTGTGTTCCCGTGGGTGAAAATTTAGCTGCAGCATTGATGGCACGTAGCTGCAACACCTGCGGAATCCCTGGCGCAAAGCTGCAGTACTCAGGGCAGCGGCTGCAGAATCCATGCAAGTGGTCACTGTCATCAAAACATCACACCTTGGTCGTGGAAGGAGGTGTTCCTTTAAGTCCAGTATCATGATTCCACCTTTATCACAACTCTGTTACTACCTCCAGAGACTGGGACCAAATAATCTCACCATTTTGTTTACACAGACGTCATTCTGGAATAAAGGTGAAATATTCCCCTAACAGGAATGCTGTGGAAAAGGGGCTTCTGTCTCCTTGCAAATTCATCCTGTGGACCAAACTGGACGCTTTGGAGGGCCAGTTTTGGCCCATGGGCCGTATGTTTGACAAACCTAAGCTAAATGAAAGAAGACGTTTACTCGAGTGGACACAGGTTAATCTAATGTTCTTGCGGTACAATAGTTGGACATATTAGAGCTGTGTTGCTGTGTTTTGGTTCCAATACAGCCAAGGCTAGGATTGATGGAATCCATTCATCCTGGTTCAAATGCGTTGGTTTATTGAGAAACACCTCAACAGCTCCATCACCTCATAACCTGGATGCTCCTGAATGTGTTGTTGCAGGCGGTGGGTCTGGCGTGTGATGTTGTGTTGCTGTATAAGTACATGTGACCCTGTACTGTACTCTCAGACCAAATGGAGGTGAATAAAGGGCTAATAAGGTCCTGAACATCCTCTGGTTTCTCCACTGTGCCATAGTTAAAACCCCATCAACACAGCACGCCGCTTCCTTCCCCAACGTGCCCACCTTTAGCCCTGCACACTATACGCACCATAAATCAACACTGGCAACAAATAACATTACAATCATTCAGTAATGGATTGCACCTTTCACTGGGGGGATGCGCGATCCATTAAAATTCAATTTAGCCCCCACACTTATTTCTCCAAACAAGTAAAAGTGCCAGTCATCATTTTGCGATGCAGGCAGAGACTTGGGCACTTCTGGGCTGGGGAGATTGATGAGAAGAGAGATTAACACTTCATTTTCAACGCCACTGGAGATAGCCAGACCATAATGAGATAAATGGACTGAAAAGAGAGTTAGCAGGAAGGAGAAAGTGGCAAGAGGGCAGAGACGAAGTGAGGAAAAAACATCTGAAGGATCGGGGAGAAGAGTGAGGAGGTTTAGAGTTGACAGGGTTTCTGACCCGGGCCGGGGGTGAGGGGGGGAGTGGGTCGGTGGGGGTCGGACAGGATGGATGAGACGCCTCACAAATGCTGCATCTATTCCAACAAAAGGAGGCCGACATTCAAACGCCGCCTCATTCACTCCGTCTGACCTCCAAAACACTGTGTTTGGGATTTATTCGGCACAAATCCGTAGTCGTATGAAATCCGTCCTGCTGATAGAGATCACACCTTCTATCAACCTCAGGTCAACACCTCATGAACAACCACTGAACGGTGGCGCTGCTTTGGAACTTATAATGAAGAATGAAACAAAGTTTTCGGAGATGAGAGTTCAGGAAAATAGAACCTTTGGAGTCTGAAAACGGGGCGACGATAATGGCTGGAAGTAAAGACGTGAAACTGTCAACACATCTTCACACCAGGACGATAACAACTGCAAGGTCTGGATGATGATTGGACTCAGGCTTAGACTGGTACAGATGCATGACTGTACGACGCAACAGCATAAACCTGTCCTCTATGAGTCTCAACTGGACCGTCTGAAATCTGAATGACGTCATGTATTTAGAGTTTTGTTTTGTTTTTACTACTGTATGATCATTATTATTACCCCCAACCCCCAAAGGCAAGGAGTATTATTTTCACTTTGGTTTGTTTGTTTGTTTGTTTGTTTGTTAACACTATAGCAGACAATACTATACATCTGATTACATTTTCCGAACAGTACGTCAAGTTCAAATTTATTATGAATTTTTAAAAAAATATTGTTCCCCATTTACAGTCTATAACATGATGTAGTTAATCTATAGTTTTTTAATGGGCTAACGGCCTCCAGGGGGCGCTCTCAGCAGGAGGTGTAAAAGTGGGACAGACAGATGGAAGAGGTGATGCACCGTGGAAGAAGCTAGTTTTACGTTTAACTCATTCACACACCCTCATCATGGAAAACGCACAAAAAAATGCATATGATGGAGTTTTTAAGTTAAAAGCAATTGATCTGGCTGTCCAAGAAGGGAACAGACTTTTCTGTTGTTTTTTTTTTAACCAGTTGTTTCACTGCCGTGTTGCTGCTGTGTTACTCTTGTGTTACAGGCACTGTTTGGAAAAAAGCAGTTGAGGTATGTCAATAAATATTTCAAAAATCTTTCTGTTTACCATCTTTCTGTGTAAATATGTCACATTACAACATGGACGCTTGCTGCTTATAATCAGCTGCAGCCGATATATGTATAAAAAAAAAAAAATCTTTTAAAATTTGGTGGGTGCGGATTATATTCAGGTGCACTTTATATTCTGGAAAATAAAGTATGTATAATATCTACAAAATCCAACAACTTAAACTATTTCAATCCATTTTAACATATCTCAGTTTATTAGCTATTTGTAATCACTGTAAAAAGAGTCGCAGAAGGTTTTTAAATGAACCATACAATGTCTCAGAAGTATAATTTAGGTCCAATACAAACAGGAACACAGTTATGCTTTGACAGACGTAGAATGTAAACATACATTTATGCTGAATATAATGACATCTAAATATTTTAACAATATTTTTCTAAAAAATAAAACTTGTTCCAAACACTATAAGTAATGTACTTTCAAAATACAAACATCTTCAAAAGGTGATTTTAAATGGATTTTTGGATCTAGATGTCTAGATCTTGTTTTTTGCACTATCTTTGTCCACACATTATTCTGTTGCTGACCATCGAATTTCCCTGTTGTGGGTCAATAAAGTCTGCAATCTGATATGAAGGCAGTGATAGCACTAAAACATATTATTTAACTGTTGCATTAAAGCACAAAAACAACAACACTTTAGACCAAATTTATTTTCTGAGGATTAACTTCTCATTTCAGTGTCACATGGTTTCTCCATGCCCCGCCCCTTTTGGAACTCTTAGCAGATCTAGTCCATTTGGTTCCAGTGGGAGAAGCCCGTACCATCCACATACAGTATTAAAACAACAGCACGCACAGGTTTAAGGCTTTTGATCCTGAACGTGTCTTTAACGTCATGTTCTGTTCGGTCAGGTGGAATTTCCCATCAGCCTCGTGGATTTACTTTAATGCACGTCTCTGTTTCTTATTCCATACATGGGTTCGGAGCTGTTTGTCGGTTTGGTTTTCCCAGTGTTGGGGTTTATCTGCTGATGATCCGTCGTCCTCTTGAGGGTCCGATCCACCCACTCACTCTCCGCCTGTTGGACGCCGTTTCCACATCCCTTTCCTGCCTCTGATTGTGTTTGTCTGATGCTCTTCTCTGCAGACAATGCCGCTCGTATCTGCCTCCCATGCTTTGACCTTGTATCCTGCTAACGTTTAACTCGTCTTAACATCTTTTACTGGGTTTGTGTTACTGAGATGATTTCCTTTCTGTATGCATCAGATGTTTTTTGCAGTAAAGCCGTCCTCCAGCTGTAAAGTGTTCTGGCGGTTGTTTAAGCAGACGGGCTTACGTCTTAAATTGCAAAGCTATTAGCCCCAAAGTGCCCTGTGTTTATGGCTCCGCCTCGTTAGGGTTGGGCCTCCTTATGCTCTTTTATGCATTTTCTACAGCTTCTATCATCTTAAATTATTAACGCCGGTGTTGTTCTTTACTGTTTAATGTGTAACCTTTTACACGCGCTGTGCCTTGGCTGGAAAAGGAGATGTTTGTCTCCGTGCAGTTTAAGTAAAGGTCACATGAAAGTGAAATGGAAGTGTAAATACCACCAGGGGGTCACGGGTTCACATTAAGCCTTTAAAGACCTGTGATTTAGTGGAGATGGTGGTAGCGCCTGGTAGTGGGGGTGGGGGATAGCAGCGCTCGGCAGGGGGTTAAGTACAGAACTTGCCTCTTTCAGCGCTCTTTCATCTGACTGAGGGAAATCCAGCATTAACAAGGGTTTCACTTTGGCTCCACCCCCCTCAGGCTAATGAGACCACAGACTGAGAGGAAACAGTGGACGAAGCCTCTGCGACGACAGGCGGTGGGTGGAGCTTTGAAGATCTGACATCAACTAGAGGTCAAAATGCTGTGATGTTTTTTGTTTCATTTGGGACACAAATGTGCTCATACCTTTAGGGGCACGGCTAAGATAGTACCAAAACTTTCTGTTCAAGATGGCCGAAGTCAGTTTCAAAGGATTTTTGTCTTCAGGTCATATGTTTCTGTTCCTTATATCGACACCATTTGTTTTGTATTAGAGTCTGAACTTCAATTCAGTGAAATACCACAAATGCACAACAGTATGATTCCTTTCAAAATCATTGGATTCAAAGCAAATAATGGACAGAGTTACTTTTTTAATATATTAAAACTCTACTTGGCTCTCTACTTTGGTTTGATCTTTTAAAACCAAATCACTCAAATACTGAAACATGAGGATGAGGAAAAAATGAGTAAAATGGACAAAAAGATAAGGACTTATCACATCTACAGCTGTTGGACTTCATATTCTTAGTGATTTAATATATTATCATGATGAATATATTCCTGTTACCTGTTGTCAATAATTATCAAAACCAATGTCAAATCAATAGTTATTTAATAGTTTGATAGATGATTTTTCTTCTAAGTTGAAGAAACCACGTGGTTGATTCAGTTGTGGTTTAAAATGGTTATTTATGGTGAGATCATGATACATTTTTCAGATGTTTTGAGAAAGAAAACATTCACAACAATTATAATGATCTAAAAAATTCCACACACGGAAAAATTTTGCAAAAACTAACAAAGCATTTGGAAAAAAAAAACTAAAGATGAAACAAAAGTGCTTATTTTAATTATAGTTACTGTATAAAAATACACGCTCACAATTTATTATTTTCTGTAGAAATAAAGCTGTATAATTCAATGAGTCCAATACATTTGTTTGTGTTGTATAAATATCACTGAAATTAAACTAATTATTAAAATATTATGTTCTTCTGTGTCTCATAAAGAGATGAAAATGTAAATTGCATCAATACATTCTGTCTTTTCTTTCATATAATTGGAGTTTTATTCCATATATGTGTATAAATGTTGCGTATGTGAGCACCGCCATACGTTGAAGGTCACAGAGACAGAAAGTGCGAAAAACACCAACAGTAAGTTTCAAAAGCAGAAATATTAGAAGCAGCTCCTTCACAGATGCCATTAAGCTCTTGTTTTTAGCTCTTTTGTCATTCACATCTGTTACCATCATTTCCTCGCCTCTTCCTCATAACCAGATGCAGTGTTATGACGACAATGACTCCATTAGTCTGAGCAATCACATCCCATTAGACGGCGTTTACATCCAACTGTATGTGTGTGTGTGATGTCCTTGGTCATGTTCAACGGTGTAGTAAAAGTACATGTACAGAAGTGAACAGCTGCTTCTTCCAGCTTCATTCATTATTAAAAACACATACATTTATAGGACACGGCTAACGCTAATGTGTGGTGTTACAGTAAGTTACAGGGAGGAGCTCTGCCCGATGCCACGTCTAACAAATCGACTTCATTTAGGTGGCAAATCCCCAACAGAGCCTAGAGCCTTCTGGGAAACGAGAATATATGAAGATTTAGACTAATCATATGTTTATGGGATATGGGGTGACATTCAGAGGTGGATCTACAGAACACTGCTGCCGCTGAATGCTAAACAGTTTTTCACACTAATTATCTCTGAGCGTCTTTGTTTCGATGCTGCTTCCACTCGGAGTGAAGATGCTGCAAAGATGCTAACGTTAGCATCCAACCTAGGCAGCGTGTCTGGAGATGCTTCAGGTTTTACTTCCCCTTGTTCTGTATCGTCTCCAATGATCTGACTTTGCCTCAGTGCGACACACCCCTTCATCTTGTTCCTCCATATTCCACCTTCTGCTACCGTCTTTCCCTGTAAATACAGGGCGTCCACAAAGTCTCTTTACAGTTAAAGGAAATTATTACAAAAGCAGTTGATATGTTCAACAGATCTGCTTTATGTACTCAGTGGTTCTGAAAGGGTTATTGTTGTGAGATTATGAGCCATTGAATCACTGATCCATTTTTCTTCAATTAGTGCAAATACTGACCTTTGACCTTTTGGCTATATATGGTGTCACCACAACTGGATAACCTTTGATCAATCATCATTTTCCAGGTAGAGGTTTCACCACCTCATAGGGTTCTGTGTGTTGGTGGGTTCTACATCCAATATTTCCATACTGGTGTCCCAGTTCCCTGGACACCTGATCCACCACATACCACTGCCTTGGGTTTGTGCTTTTTGTCTATGGGGTTATGTTAAAGAAATGGTGAATGGAACAAAGATATGGGACATTAACAACCTGAAGATAAACATCACTGATGTCATTTACACCATCATTTACTTTTTATTTCGTAATAATTCCCACAGATTTGTCTTTTCACTTGCTTTAGACATAAATGTGTTAAATTGCAAAGACACTTTTTAGACACCCTGGATTACCCTGTAAATGTTCTAAAATGCTACACTGTCCAGGTTGTCTCATGAAGCCCTGTTGTCAGATTCATCTGCATTTACATTTATTCAGCCTTTTGATTGGAGCTGACAGCAGAAAGATGGTAAGGGAATAGCTGTGGTTTCACATTCTGATGTTTTTGTCTCTCTGGCTTTGTAACGTAGGAGTGTGAATATGTTTCAGTTGTAGGATCACATGTAGGTTCTTCAAAGTCTCCTATAACCAACATCAGTCTGGTTCCATCCACTCGTCAAACTTCAAGGATGTTTGAGTTTTTTTTATACGAATCACGATTCAGGTACAGAAGTGAACTTGATATTAAAAATGACTAAATCCAGTCACTACATGTCTGGAGGACTTTGGAAACAGTGTTGATAGAACATCCTGTATGACGTAAGCACTGGATTTATAATGGTTTTAAAACAGTTCTGTCTAGTAAAGCAGATGGTCGTGTGTAGAACATTCACAATAACAACTGCAAATGAAGAAGAAAAAGAAGGAGGAGGAGGGAAAAAGGAAGGAGAAAGAGGGAGGAGGACGAAAAGAAGAAGAAAATAAGAGGAAGAAGAAGAAGGAGAATACAGAATGAGAATCAAATATGAAAGGGAACTGGATGATGTACCTCAAAGAGGCTCAACATCTGCACAGGTATTTTAATCTCCAAACACATCTGGACATAATACACAGAATTTACATCCGAGGTCAATTTAAATGATTTGGGCCAATAGTATTGTTTCCCATGTATATTTTTATTTAATCCTACATAAGGAACCATCTACACATGATTTACAGGTGGATTATATAGAAAATAAATCTGGTTTTGTAATTATCCTTATGAATGCATATTATTTCATTCCATTAGTATAACCAACAAAGGCTGTTTAACCAGTTTAACATCATTAAATCAGTTTTAATCTGCGTTATCTGCTGATCAGTTTCCAGATGACAATCCTTTTATGACATGAAATCTATTAATGTTCTACATTTCGCAAAATATTTAAACTCTGATGGTGTTTACCATCTGTTTCAATCAGTGGCATCTTGAAAACCTGTTTTCTAAAGGTGATTCTTTCAGGTTAAAACCATGTAGCATTAGTTAAAATACTTCATATGGTTCAAAACCTCTGAGGGGGGAACATTAAATCCTTTTTATGTTATTCTATTATGTGAAGTCGAAACAAGCCTTTATGTGAAGTCTCCTGAAGAACTGATTATTAAAATGTTTATTTTTTTCCCAGGGATTTTCTATTGAACCAGGGGTCCAATGTGGGGGCCTGTCCGGGATACATGCAAATTTCCTCATGTAACTGCAAGCTCCAAAGCTAATAATTCCATTCATTTGACTTCTTCTGCTCAGAGTAGACTCTCCTTTATGTATTCTTGTGATTTCTCATAAATGTAAGGATGGTAGCATTGGTTCGATGCTGGAAAAATCTTCCTTATTCTCAAATCTGAATGTTGAAAAACACAACTTCCACACAAACACATGCTGTTCAATCCACTTCACGTCGTCTTTGTTCACGCAGTGTTCTTGTTTTTGCTCATAATTCTTTCATTATCAGTCTGACGCTGTATAAATTGAGTGACAGGTTAGCTGTTAAAGTGAACAAAGAAACACGTCACGTTCCATTGCTTTACTATAAAGTGAAGCTCTCAGACAGTTTAACGGCTGTGTGTGTTTTATTCCGTTATACAGCCAGTCTGTGATGTTAATATGCAACATTTATCTCTCTGGCTTTTATATTTACTCCCCACACACAATGTCTAGTAACGAAGAGCGAGGTATATTTCATGTTGCCAGTTAATTTTAAATAAGTATTTATGCATCGTGAGCAGATAAAGAATAGAGCTCCATCTGTGAGTCCATGGAAACTAATGCCTGGCATCAAAGATTGGACCAACTCAAAGGAGAAGAGAGACCAGTCGGAGGATTACTCTTTAAATCCTCGTCCTTGACCGTTCTTCAGGCTAATCTGCAACTCGTCACTTTTCCAAAGCGCTTCATACGCCGTCGCTTTGAGAGGCAGTAACATGAAGTTTACAGCCAACCATGGGCGACGGCGCCCATATGTAAGGTGCAGTTTATTGGCCTGTGTTTGGTTTTATACGGCAGTGCTTTCACATTTCCTGTCTGTTTTTATACGTTTGGTCAGAACAGGTCGGCTTCATCCACCTTCAAAAGTTGTCTTTAACATAAAACCCCAGCTTGTTCAGTTCTGACTGAAGTTCAGATGGAAACATGGACCTAAAAGGAATACTCCACCCAAAAATGAAATTAGGTCAATCACAGCCTCTCCCAGAGTCAGAACAGTGTGGAAAAAATGGTTAAAATCCGTTCAGTCATTGTCCTGTTTTGTTTTAGGAGCAGCGCTTTTAGCTTAAGCTTAGCATAGTTGCTGTAAACCGACGGTATCAGTTAGCATGTCCTCCAAAAAAAGTGACCGAGACATCTAGTTTTTTTTCTAAATGTATCTTGGGAGCCGAGTGTTCAGAACAATGAACAATGACTGAACGGATTTCAACCATTTTTTCCACACTGTTCTAACTCTGGGAGAGGCTGTGACGGACTTAATTTCATTTTTGGGTGGAGTATTCCTTAAATGAAAGTTTGAACTAATGAGGGTTAATGTTTGTAAGACTTTACCTTAAAAAAGACAGAGTAGCAACAGATAACTTAATAAAGCCCATGACATAACAAGTGGTTCCCGGCACAACAAACCCCGCCCCTCACATATATTGTAGCTTATTTTAGCATCGATCCAGCTGATGTCATCATGTGTATGCGTGTGCTGATGTCAACACATCAACTGCCTCTATATATGTGCCAAATCTGAAGTGAAAAAAATGTATGTCTTTATAGATATTTAAAATTGCATCCATTATAAGTAAATGAGAGAAGAAAAATATTTTAAAAATCCATTAAAAATTTGAACTTTGACCTATTTTTTCCAAAATGTATTCACACATATTCTGTGTCACTGGCAATCTATAAACCCAATTTGGTATCAATTCAACCAGTAGTTTTGCTACTAGAGTGTAAACAAACAAACCGAACCAAAAACGATACCCCCTGAAGCGGAAACTGATCAAATCTGAGAAAACATGCATCTTCATTTAAACAGAACCAGAGGGAAAAGGTCCAGACATGATGGAAATATAAAAAGCTTTAATTTTTTTCTCTATACGATGTGATTCTACATGATGTAAATAAACCAGAGGACAAATTTTTCTGTAATATTTGTCAGTAAAATTTCCTGTAAAGTCAACTTGTACTTTTATGTTTAAAGGGCAGAAATACATGACTTAATGAAGAAATAATAATCAATCAATAAATAAATACAAAGGTTGCATTAAAGGACCAATTTCATTTGTATTATTACTGACTGCATTATTTATCATATTTTCTGACCTGAAGTTGTTTTTGTACATTTGTTTGTTGCTTTTATCTTTTAATGAGAATACAACAGTTTTTGTTTGTTTCTTTTCCCTCCTGGGATTCATTGCCTTTAACAAACAGGACGTTAAAATCCAGAGGTTTTAGTTGATTTTAGATACATTGTTTTTCGTGATGAATCCAACCTGAATGCATCCTGGTCCCACAATCCAACAGGAGAGGATGGTATTGATCCTTCGGTCAGGTTCAGAGGGAGACAAACAATGGCGTTTCCTAAAATGTCGGCATGTTCCTTCAACCCGACCTCGGCAACCCCAAACCGACGGCAGCTTCCTGTTCTGTCAGCGACCCCTGACCCCTCCCTGCTGGAGCCAGAGTGCCCTTAAATGGACTGCTCGCTGAGCTCGGGTGGGGGATCCCATGGAAAGAGGCGGACTCAGCTAACTGAGCAGCAGACGCTTTCATTACACCACTGTCAGGGTCGGCCTCGCTACCGAGCACACTCACTGCAGCGCTGCCGCACATTCTGCAGCCTCGGCTTTATTCAGAGTCTGAAACATCATAATCCTCTACACACAACAACACCCGAGGAGACCGAAACATCATCTGTTCAACAGATGAACCCACGGCGTGGAAATGGAAGTGAGGTTGGTGGTCGTACAGAGGCTGTGGAATCATCCAATCAGCTGCTCCGTCCTCTGGCCTCCAGGTCGAGTCACACCAGGGACGTCATTAGACTTTATTTGACTCTTATTTATACTGCCAGTTCATTCACAGAGTGCTGACACCGCCAGAAACACAGCAGCTTAGTTTGTTCACCACAGGATTTTTTTGAGAAACTGTTGATTTGCATTGAAAGTGTTTTATTCATAGAACAATAAAACTAAAAAGATGTGTGGACACTGACTGGACCTAAAACAGAAGGGTCTGGAAGAACTAACATCTGCATTTTACTAATGCTTTAATTGTCAAAACACTGCACAGAAAAAAGAAAACTTAAAGAACTATCAGTCGGTCCTAAAGATCCTTCACTTCTCTGTAAAAAATACTAAGTTGCAAGTAAAAGTTCTGAGTATTTTCATCAAAATGTAATTTGGTTTCAAAAAGTCTGATTATCATAGAACATATTACTGTTTATATCACTATCAAATAGAAAAACATTTTAAAGTATTTCAATATAGTACCGATATTATAGACTCTGTCCAGTCTGGTACCAGAACCACCATGGAACCAACCAGAATGGATCAGTCACTGAATAAAGGTTAAAGGTCATAGTTTCCGCATTTGTTTTGCGGGATCATCATATTTAATTAAACTCAAAGTCCTAAAACAGTGTTTTTTGACTTTGGGGTCGAGACTCCATGACATCAGGCTTGCCTGAAATTTTTAGTAATTGCTAAAAATGAAATAAAAACTTAGCAATAAAAATTATATGGTGAGTTGAAAGAGACAATTACAGTATATAAAAGACAAGACAAACTGTGAAGCTAAAACTGAAGCACTGTGGTACTGTTTATCAAATGTTCACTGTGGTTGGTTTCAGAAGCTGCAGCTCTTTCATAATGCATAGTTTGAGTTATTGTTTGTTCTGTATTAATTGTCAGCCTTGTAAATCCAAGCTGGACTGACTGTACATATCCTGACCAAGGAAAATGTAATTTTCACTTTGTGCAGTAATCTGAGCCTGGATTTTCTGCCTCTGCTCATAATCATATACATTATATAGACTAAGGGTCAAAACACAGTAATGTCCCGTCAGAGAGCAAAGTTTAATTGCTTGTCATTCCAACATTTATTTCAATATAAAGTAACTCCTTGTTTTGGATAATCACTAATGGTCCAACTAAAGCATAAATGAATTTAAAAGTAAAAATGTGGGTCATTTAGCAACACAGATCTGTCAAATTGTCTTTAAAATTTCCTGTCAGAGAGATTTCGAATACTGTATTTTAACCCCTAAATGTCACCTCAAATTAATGCTTATTTGCAACATAGTGTAGCAAACTATTGCATGATCAAAAACAAATTCATTTTAATTAAAAAAAAAAAAGTCTCAGTTTTGAATGTCTGAGGTCGCCAGAAATTTGTGATGTTAAAATGGGGTCATGAGCCAAAAAAGGTTGGGAACCACTGACTGAATGCACCAGTGAATGCATTATACCAGTCTGATATTATATCACACACACCAACACTGGCAGAGTCAGCAAAATTTTCCAGCAACTACTGATACCAGTACTTCTATTTTAATTCATCTCCCTACTGCTCCACAGTAGCATGTTTCCATATTGATTATGGTTCCATTGCTCAAATGCCATATATAATGCAAAGACATCTATTCCCAGTTATATCACAAGATCCACCACAACGCCGCCATTAGATTTTTATAGAGAATCAATTTTTTTTAATTTTTCGAGGGTCAATTCACAATTAAGGAGCAGCATAACAGTAATTTATATTGTCTCAATTAGGACTGCATCAGCCAAATTACAACTGGAAGTGTAATACTAGTCTGTGCAATTACACAATCGCAGATGCTGCAATTTAAAGGTGCAGATTTAGGAGGATTTAAGGTGATGTAATTGCAAAAATAGAAAACAAACATAACCTCTGCAGTCTGGTGATACGACTGATACTGAAAGAAAGTCACCACTTTTTTAAACTAGGTTAATATATTTAACTTGACATTTCTAAATGAGCAATCTGTCTGTTTTCCTTGATGCAAGAAGACTCATCACAATCAATAATTCCCACAAGGCAATGCTTTCCACCACATCTCACAACCCTTGTCTTAGTGAGTCATTCCTCCTATTTCTGCAGTTGCTCATGCTGTGTCCATACACACAAAAAAAATGTAAAAATTCCTACAGCAGTCCTACATTAACTTAACCTTAGACAATGTCTGATCCATTTTTCAGACACTAACCTTATCTTCTAAATCATGTCACAGTAGCTACTAACGTTAAACACAACATAACATACTCACAATTTTCAGCAAGAGAACCTATTGGGGCATGTGTTAATTAAACCTTTCCTCAGATCACATTAATGGACTTTCATAAAAGATAAAGTGAAACATTACAAAAAAAATCATACACTTTTTCTTTTACTTCTGGAGGTTAAAAATAAAATGTAGTTGCAAGACGAAATGGATGTAACATTATATTTGTTATTTATTATTTTAATTTTTTCAATTTCTTCCTTTATTTAGACAGGGACAGTGTACAATATACATTAACCTTAAAAGGAGAGATATAATGTACCAGGTTGTAGCATAAGTGCTAATTTCCACCTGTAGTCCCTGGGCAGGCTGATGTTATTAAAAACAGACATTAATAAAAACTAAAACATACACAAATCAATAAAAAATACATTTCTACAATTCCATCCATATAAAAAATTAATTCGCATGGAACCAATTACTCGTATTCCTCCCACTTATTAGTAGTAGTAGTAGTAGTAGTAGTCGTAGTTATCTAGTGTGTTGACCCATGGGAAACCACAGGTTCTAATTCCTCTGATCCAGTTCCTTTCTTTCCTTTCTTTCCTTCCTTGGTAAATTCCACTGGCATTTTCAGTTGAATAACCTCTCAGCTGGCATGTCTGTTTCTACAAATAAAACTTGACACCGCGGCAACATGGCCCTATTGTTTATCTGTTGTTAGGTAACCCACTTCAATAATGATTTTGTGATTTTGGGCATAGCAACATGATTGGCCACTGGGAGGCTATTGTATTCCAAAATTACTATCAATCCCATCAATTTAATGTTTTCACTAGTCTCTTCCTTGAGCAAAAATACACAAGTATGCCAAACTGCAGCAGTCAACTCTTTCTGGATTGTGTGTGATGCCAGAGACACACAGACCACATGATTCAGTCCACTTCTAGATGTATTAAAACCAAAACATTTATACAATGATTTGAAACAGAACAACAAAAACAAATTAAAAATATGTTTTGAGATTTTGTATAAAATGACAATAATGTATATTTTCTATTATTTGCATAAATAATAGCATAATTCCTATGTCTTATAAAATACTTTGAATAAATATTTAACAATTTTGTACTGATAAACCAATAGTATAAGGAGATAATGCAATGTCATATTGTATTAATTTAAGACCTTTTTCACATGATGTAACTAAATATCACTAAATATAACGATCATATGTTATACAGTGGAAAAAAAAATACACAATCAACAGGAGGGATGAGGCTACAAACAGAACAATGAAGAGCAAAATAGTTTATAAAGGTGTAAACTATAACTATCCTTTCATAAAGTGAAGATGGAAACACATTTTGCTGAATGATAATAAATCAAGTTTTCAGATAAAAATGCTGACTTCCAACTGATCGATCACATTCACTATAACCCTGTGATGCAAACTGGTCACTCCAGTGGACATCTATTCTCCAGCTGTTTTCTTCTATATTCATGGCTTTTGTTGTTTTAGTTCCATATCAGCCAACACAGTGGACACTCATGCATGA
>JAQQZY010000023.1:33554710-33573740 GCA_030068375.1 Ostorhinchus rueppellii | reverse complement strand
GATAGGCTCCATGCGACCCCCGTGACCCTAATGAGGATTAAGCGGGTATAGAAGATGAATGAATGAATGAATTTAGAATGTCTGTGGTTGCCAGAAAATGTGTGTTAATGTTAAAATGGGGTCAAGATGGTTGGTAACCACTCTCATAGATGCTTATTTTAACAGTGGATAAAATAACACTGATAATGTTGGCTTGTCAGCTGATAGTTTACATTATAGCTCTGTTAGCTTAGTGCTGTTTTTAAACTGAAAACAGCTGCAGTAAAACCACAAATCCCCTGTTTTCTGTCAATAACTAAAGATCTGTTTGAGTCCAATAACAAGGTCAGAACCGTCAGAGTTTAGTGTGAACCATGGATCAACAGACAGAAATTTAGCGAAGGTAAGAACATCCCATAATAACTTCATACCTTCAAAAGCCTTTGAATGAAACTGACTCGTGTAGAAGAAATGTTGCCATTTCCCAACCAACTCCATTCTGTACATTTACAGCGGAGTCCAGTGGAGAAAATGATGATGCTAGTTTGATTACTTCTGTTCTATGACTCTGGCAATTGTTTCTTTATGGTTCTCACCCTCCACTTGGCCACGAGTGACTCACTATTCCCTGCATCTTTGGCAGAACTTAACACATCTGTATTAGAAACATTATGATGTGAATGTTAACAGGCTTTTTTTTTTGTTTTTTTAAAGAAACCCTTTAAGGCATTTTTACTTTGTTATGCAAGTGACAAAAAACACCATAAGTCCATAAAATATACGATTTTATTTTTGAAAGCTGGATTCAGTACATGTTTTTTAATGTTACTGAACACATCCATGCCTCCTGTCAATTCCTAAATAAAACACTTATCTTGTATTTTTTTTTTTTTAATGTTGTCAACGTTGGTGACATGTCGACGCCTGATTTTTATGTTTGAACCATATTTTAACATGAACCTTCATGTTGGACGTCCATCACACACACGAATAATAATAATAATAATAATAATGACAGACTTTAAGAGGCTGTCAGTCAAACGCCGTCCATCATTGACATCAACAGTGACATTTTCACAGACAGGTTTGCGTAAACCGTTTCTGTCGAGGCTTTGTACAAATTGCTGTTATGCATTAAAGAAGGACCACGTTCCACTAAACCTCCGCTGTCATTACACAATCTGAATGTGGTGTTCACATGACCTTAGAAAAAACATGTTACTGGAAAAATATGCAAATGCACCAAATAAAACACGATTCAACAGAAAATTCCTGAAAGCAGTCATCGGTGTTGTTTATTTCACTCCTCCATAATCTCACTGGCGGCAGATTCTTTCGGTTTTGTTTTTTGTCTCCCACTCTTCACAGACATTTTGCTCATGTTTTCACCATGTATTAAGTGTTACGAATGAATGAGTGGATTTTTCAGGTGAGACGCCCACACATGTGGATCCACAGCCTGTAAAACCGTCTCATTACCACGTTACAGGTTTGTTTTACAGTCAAACCCAAGGCGGTTCTCTGTTCCCAGGGCTTTCACGGCGCTTTAGCTGCGCTTTAGTTGATGTGTCAGGAAAAACCCGGTCAGAAGGAAGCAGTGACGGATGTAGATTTAACCTCCCCTCGCTCTGATGACATCATAGCTAGTGCTGCAACAACGAATTGATTAAATCGATCCAAATCAATTTTTTAAAAGAGTTGGCAATGAATTCGGCAGTTGATTTGTTGGGCTTTGATCATGTTATCATTGAGTCATGCCCACCCACTGTGTAGCGAAACAGAGGAAAACACATGTCATGGCAGAGGTTTTGGCTGGGCCAGATTTTTAAGGCTAGGTTTACATTATGTTCCAGGTGGCCACAGCAGCCCGTTTACCTGAAATATGGTGCACCATTTATGTAACAAAAGTTGAATAGGCAGGAAAAAAAATGCCCAACATCCCACGACGCACTACATTTTTGCAAACGGGGTTGCCGTGGCCACCGGAAACATAAACCTAGCTTAGTATAGCCTACGTGTCATGGCTACTTTAGCCCACTAGCTAGTTAGACGCTATCATCATAATTACACCATTTGAAGCTGGCTGAAGGCTATATCTTGCTAGTCTTGAGCCATCACAAATCTAGGTAGCAATCTAGTGCTTGCTGACTAAACCTGAAGCTATTGCAGGGATGTAATCCTTAGGGACTTGTCTGCAGCCTATAATGCTTTGGGTTAAATCTTTGAGAATTGAGTCTTTTGTGTTTATCTGATGAATTGAATAATAATTAAAATAATGTACAGATGAATCAATTATTAAAATTGTCATTAGTTGCAGCTCTACTCATCGCAGTTCTGTCATTTCGTATTCCCCACATCCCGCTGTCACACGGCGCATGTGAGGAATGAAGGAGGGGGGAGGGTGGCGGCCGCTACACAGGTGAGGTTCATGGGATTATGGACCAGGTCTGATGGATGGAGGTGAAAGACGAGGACGTTAGGACCACCTCAAAACCTCAACCTCAAATACATCTCAATTAACCCATAAAGACGGAGAACTGCTTTAGTGGCAGTTCCCCAATGAGTTGTTCTCTATTTAACATTTCCTGTGTGATTTATCACCGTTTATTACAAAATGATCCTTTGTATTTTACAGTTTTCTGTGTAAATCCTGTATTTTACAATATTTAATTCACTAATCCTGTAGATGTTCATTAAAGCACACCCACAACCTTATTTGGTTCATGGTACTGTTGATTTATTATTATTATTATTTTTTTTTTTAATTTTATTTCACTTGCCATTTTAATAATTTGTGTTCATTTTGTGGCACATTTTGTTTATTTTTCTATATTTTATTATGTATTTTATTAATTGTTTCCTCATATTATGCTCATTTTGGGGTTTATTTTATTCGTGTTACTTATTGTATTGACTATTTTTCTTTTATTGTACAGTTCCGCTGTGATTGTTCATTTTCTTACTTATTATATTCGTTTTTAACTTCATTTTTGCTTATTTTTTTCCAACACATTTTATCATGTTGTCACTTTTTGTTATCCAGTTTGGTTCATTTTATTTATTATTTAACATAAACCCAGTGTGTCCATCCACTGTCATTGACCCAACTCCACAGGTTTTGCTGGTGAATCAATGTTGTAGAAGATGACTGTGCTTCCATGGTAACTATGGCGCTTCTGAATGAAAACGACAAACTGTATTTTACACCAATTATTTCCATGTCTCCATAGGATTAGTGGATCAGCAGGTATTAAACAGTTTAGGTCAGTAGATGTTTTGGGTTATAGGTAGATATTTGGGTTTTTAAGGGTTAATTCATCCAGTAGGTTGTAGTGAACCTCTCTATAGAATCACTATGGATTCTGGTCCAATAAGTTCTTGATGTTCATAAGATTTATGATAAAGAGAAACTTTAACATGATTCCATTTATTGACTAAAACATTTTAATGTCAGCTCTACTCTGGTCCTGGTTGAAGGTTCACTAACAAGATGCTAAATGACAACAGTAAAACTCGTTTGACCAAATCATTAAGCTAATATTTATGGTAACCGGTTGGTACTTATATAGCACTTTTATGGTGCTTTTTAAAGCGCTTAACAAAGCCTCACATTCACACGCCAGTAGCCACTGCCACGCCCTACTGGCAGCAATTTAGGGTTCATCGTCTTGCCCCAGGACACTTTGACATGTGGCCAGTCAGGGGCAGTATTCAATTATTTATTAGCTCACTCATGACGATTCATGCTATTCACGCTCCACCCATTTTGTCCAATAACAGTCATTTATGGAACCAAAAAAATGTCATCGCAACAGAAAAAAAACAATTTACTGGTTTTAGGAATGGAAAGAATAAAACTACAATGATTGATGCTACATGAGCGTCATCCGTTTTCTGACAGTTTGTTTTTTTCAGACTCAGTGTTGTTCATACCAGACCTCAGCTCCAAATAGCAGAAATAAAACCACACTCTACGACCCAGGAAAACAGGAAACCACAGAATCAGCAACAACACGGTGTATTTATGAACCACCGAGTTCAGCATAAACCCAGAACAGACACAGATACGGGTCTGTGGATAAACGACGGTCCACCAGGACATGTGGAGGTCAGGTTTCTGCAAATCTAATGCCCTTACTGTTTGGTCTTCATCGCTCAGACCTGGGATCAGACCTGGGGTTGGAGTCAGGATCATCCTTCTCCATCCTCTGAACTGAAAACCACAACTTCATCAAATGCAAATGTTCCACCAGATCAACCTCGACAGTGTTTGACAAATGGGTCCGTTGTTCAGCAGGAACCAACACAAGATAGATTTATTTAAAGACACAATCACTGCCAGACCTGAATCAGAACCTGAACCGGCTCCATCTGGGCTCCTGAGACTAGTATCAATATCTGGATTCTACATGTAGAACCACTGCAAAAAGTTAAAATAAGCAACCAATGACATTATAAAAAAAACATTTATGTAATAAAACCAATAATAATAAATAATAAAAACAGATAATTTAGCAAAACCATTAATGTAACAAAGCAAATATAATTAAACCAATAACGTAATAAAACCAGTAATGTAAAAATAAAAACCCACAACAATAATATAAAACCAATAATATATTTTTTAAATTATGTAATATAATCCATAATGATATAAAACCAATAATGTAATAAAACCGATGTGATAAAATCCATAATGTCAAATATTTGCAACATTGTTAATGACAATGACAGAAACAGAACATTTGAATGAATATGGCAAATATACCATCAAATATATATATATTTTTTTTTCCTGAGAAAATGGCACAATAACTAAAAAAAATTAAATTCCATGAAAATCAATCCTTCTATGAATAAGGATTATTCTCGTCTCTCTTTTTTTCTAGGGCAATAATGTAATAATTTATTACAATACAATAAATATATAATTTATAATGTAATAATTTATGTGATGTAATAATTTATAAATAAATGATAAATAATTTATGACATTATTGGCACAAAACCTTGATAACGCTGTTGACTTCATTAAATTTAAATTCTTAGACTATTGGTTGAAGGTGAAATGAATAAAATAGTGTCAGGTTTAGAGGAAACGCAGATGAAAGCAAAACCACGGGTGATGAATTTAAGACCGACGACGCATTGAGTCCATGAAGCAGCTGCAGACTGAATGGGTTTCATGTCCAATGCATGATGGTCTTTAGTTACAATCAATGTCAGAAAAAATAAAACGCATCATGATAAAAATGTTCAACATCTCAGAGTGTAACCCATAAAAACCCAAACATCCACTGATGTAAACCGCTAAATACCTGTTGATCCAATAACCCTATCAATACATGTAAATATTTGGTGTAAAATGCAGTTTTTAATTGAATTATTTATTTTTATTATTTATTTGACAGGGACATTGTACAGTCACACAATTGCACCAGAGTTAGCTAAGAGATCATTTACATCTACAGTCTTTAATCTTTTCATTGTCATCAGATATGACCCATTTGGATGTTCAGAGGCTCCGTAGTTACCATGGAAACACTGTCATCTTCTAAAATACTGATTCACCAGTAAAACCTATGGAGTCTGACAAATGTTTACATTCAGTTATTGAAATCTTTGCAGATAAAGTCACTTTTTGTACAGTTTTGTTTGTTTTAATATAATAAACTTTGAATGTATTGAATATTGATGAGCATTTAAATTAAGTATAGGAAATTAAATCTAGAAAAATACAGAATTTACAGTGGAAAAATGTAAAATACAGAAGATACTCTTATAATAAATGATAAATCACTTAAGACAGGTTAAATAGAGAGAAAAATTCATTTGGAAACTGACACAAAATTAGCATCGACTGTTTACTGGTTAAGAGTTGATTTTGATCCTGATTGAAATTGTAACTATTAGAAGGATTTATTAAATAAAAAAACCCCAAAAAAACAATTATCAGTGCATTAGTACAAAAATAGAAAGAAGTATGAGACACGAAAAAAATCATTATTGTATTAAACTGTTATAATAAACAGTAGGTTGGACATTGATTATTATTATTTTCCATTTGTCTATTATTGGTTTATTGCTTTTTCCATTTGTCTATTATTGGTTTGTTCTTTTGACCTGATTTCTTCACTTGTCTTCACATGTATGTTTCTTTTTTGCTTTGATTATGCGTTTCATTTAGACTTAAACCTTCTAAGCAGTGGAACATTTAAACAGAACACTGAACGACTGCACGAGGGTTGAAAATCGAAAAATAAACCCTCCACCCAGAGACGGAATACCCATCAGCCTTTGCTCTTTTCCATCTGTAATTCCATTCCCGTGTTTTTTCCTCCTCTCGTGTCGTTCTCTCTCTTCTTCTGGGATTTCTAACCTCCTTTTGGCAGGTAACCCAGTTTAGTGTCTGGAATCTCCTCAGAGCAACACATTTAAGAGACAGAAAAACGCTGGGTATACGGTCCAAAAACCAGGCCGAGGCTCGGACGGCGCTCGCACCCTTTTCCGTTTTACAGCAAATACATCGACTGGAGACACTTTTTTTTTTATAATTTATACCGTTCATGAAAGATTGGACAGAAAACACAGCAAATAGATGAGTGAGATTCAGCTCATACTCAAACTCAGACTGGGATCAGAACCGTCGCACAACGCCATACGCTGCTGTCGTCGCCATAAGATGGACGGCGTTGGAGCAAATTCTGGCTCAGAGGTCAAAGGTTGAACAGGAATTGATATGGGGATTTCATCACAGTCAGAAAATAAAAGACGTCATAATGAAGCATGTTTAATTTAATCTCCCCGAATAGATGTGGAATGAACGAAGACGGAGGGCGGGGCTTATATTGTCCACCGAGAAAGAGTGATAATGAGATGGTGTTTAAACATCACAAAACCATGAATAAAATGAAATGAAAAATAAAGGAAAAGGAGGTGAAAACTGGATGGAAGATGATAAACTAGGACACGCTGGACATGCATCCAATGCTGAGACAGACGCGGACATCTTATGATCAACGTACAAAGTAAATTAACGCCACAATTGATTCAAAATAAGTGAATTTTGTCCCCTCATATCAATATAAAAAAGTTAAAATAACATAATGGGTAATAAAGTGAACAAAAAATGTAAGAAATATAATAGAATTAAATAAACTAAAAAAAGCAAACCTCAACATGAAGTAAACAAAAATGACAAAAAATGATATAAATAATCAATAAAATGAATATAAATAGAAAAAAATAACTCAAAATTAACCAAAAAAAAAACAAAAAACAGAACAGAACAGAAAACCAATAACATTAACTTTAATAAACAAAATTGAACTACATAGTAAAGGACTGTGGTTGTCATTCTGACCTTTTAATATGGGACACACTGATGTAAAACTGATTTGATTCTGTTAAATTTCTAAATGTGGGACATGGTGTCAGAATGTGGGACAAAGTGGGGATCAAGATGTCCTGACGTCCTGAAGTGAAGTTAAACCTGGTCAGATGGAGGAGGAGGGGGAGGGGGAGGACAAAGGTCAGATCTATTTTCATTGGTTGTCATTGTCTGTACTGTTGAATCCTAATGACTCTGTTTCTGTTTCATCAGGACCGACCACGGCGCTGTTCACCTCTAACATCCACCTGATGTCCTCATTTATCACAGAGAGGACTCTGAAATGTGACATTTGGATCATTTTGACTAAAACTAAACTGTTTTTCCCCCCTTATGACATCATTAACAACTCATATTCTACAGGTCGGAAAAATGCACATGATGATACGGAGACTGACAAAAACAAGCACCGGATGGCACTTCCAACAGGACAGAGAAGTGCATGATGGGTAGTTTGTAGCATTAGTGTTGTGTTGTGAGTGTATTTCAGCCTGTTCAGTGTCTGGTTCGTCCACTTTAACCTACAGGAGTTTGTGTCGTGTGTTTCAGGGTAAAGTCACAGCCTTCCTTCATCATCAGTTACATTTAATGATGTTCAGAGCAAATATATTGAGACACTCACACTGATATTATGTGTTTTATCCTCCTTAATAATAAAAATAGGTTTCACTGAACTGTTTTCATGCCCTTCATTCCATTATATTTTAATGAAAACAAATTAAATCCAGCAAACTTATGAAGACAGCTTTAATATAATATGACAGATGAGCATCAGATGCTGTCGGTTGAAATTACATCCCATAGAATCCAATACTAGAGAAAGACAAAACTGGATCTGATTGAAAGCAGGTGTTAAAAACCTTCTGGTATCCAGGTATGCACATTATGCACTTCATGTTATAAAAGGTCATATTATTTTGGGTCAGAATTAAAAGGTTGTTCATTTTTAGCATGATTTAAAAAATTCTGACTCATCCACTAAAACATCACATTGTAAATGTTAAATTCCTACACTAACACCCTTCTACCAGGTGAGTACAAAATGCACACGACACATTTTAGCATTTAACATTTGACCTAACACAAATGATAATAAATATATAATATATGATATTATAAATTATATAATAAATAAGGTATATTAACTAATGCTGGCGTTAATCATTGACATATGCAAGGCAGCAAAAAATTTAATAAAAATAACTGTTCCAATTATTATGTAGAATATTGAATAAAAGACGTTTTTTGTGTTTTTTGCATCAAAAATATGGTTTGTTTACATTACAAACATGGCATTTAAAATGTTAAAAAGAGGTTAAAAAGATATGACAACAGTATTTGGCATTTTTGTTGATGGATGAACTTGATCAAATGAAAAAAGAAGTAAAAAAAGAATAAAAACTGAAAAACAATTCTGCCATCACTACAGTACTGTGCAAATTACACACTTCAGGTGATTAAAGGACCTCTATAGGTGGGATACCGGAGGGTTAATGTAAAGGCTGGTTTTAATCACAAGAACAAAGACTAAACTGATATAAAACACGGTGACGGGTTGCACAGCACTGAGGCTGGTTCTCTGGAGTCTCAACAGATCTGAAATGATGTGAAAATTATGATGCAAATGATGTTAATCAGGTTCAGAGGTTTAATTTGAGGCCATAACGGTCATTTGAGTTTCCATAAAGAACCTGCTGAGACGTTCCAGTTACCTGCTGTAATGAACGTCATCCAACCGGTGCTTAAATAGATGAAAAAACAAAAAAAACAAAAAACGGGCCACCGTGGCCTGGACTCAGCTCTGTCTTCAGTTCCCTCTGAGGGACTGGATTTAACCAGAGGATGTATGCCTTAGCCCTGGCAGTATCACGGCCAATTAGGCGTCCTGATAATAGGGTTTAATTATCCATGCACTGGTGCTCTGTGGAGATCAGACCCCGGAGACGCCAATATCAACCCATCGCTCACAGAGAAACCACAAAAAACAGCACTGATACATGTGGGCGACGTCTTTACAACAGGTGGAAGGATTAAAAATATGTGGATGAAGGGTTTACAACAGGTGGAAGGACTAAAAATGGACATGAAGACAACAGAAAGACATATTCAAGGGGACACCTATGGCTCTAAATGTGAAATTAAGGGGTTTAAATGTGGAATAAATGTAAAACTGGTGTTTGTTTACTACTACACGTCACCATAAATAGATAATATAAATCTACCAAAGCCCACATGCAAACCAGAAAACTAGAATAAATCCATATGTTTTTCTTGTGTTTCTGCTTCTGTTTATAAAGACTGTCTAATGGTTAGGGTTAGTGCGTAATCTGGATTATTCCTTTTATTACCTGATTATTTATATCATTTCCACAGATTACTGATCGTTTAACCATTTATTACAAAATATAAAAACAAATGGTACATTGGAACATGTTAAAATAAAGGAATACTATGATTATGAGATTAGACGTAAACTATTAAATAGATCCATCCCAAAATAGTTTCAGTGGAGATGTATAAATATTGTAACCCAGTGGAAGCATCAACCCTTTATTGTGATTGTGGTTAAAGTGATGCCGGTGTTCGACTCAGACCCAGGTACCGGCTTTAATTCTCCAACCTCTGGACCCAACATTAACTCCAGTCCAACTAATCCCTGTCAGCGTTTGCACAGACTGGCGTTATCTGAAAACCCACACGTTGCATTTATTGAATCAGTCCGAGCGGTTCCCCAGAGCCCCACCTCCCATGCACACATCGCCACGCAGACACCATCGACCCAAATCAATTACAGCCCCATTTACTTAATGAGCTCGGTCAACATCTGTGTCGTTGTGGCTGCCGCCGCTGCCACCACTGCCAGAAGGCAGCTGATGAAGCACGACCGCCTCCAAACTGGACCAAGCGGACTGCCCCTAAACCAGTCCAACCAGGCCGCCTCCAAGCCAGTCCCACTGGTCCCACAATAGTCTAAACCCAACTCAGTGGACCACCTCCATACTAGTCCAACTGGATCACCTCTAAACCAATCCAACTGGACTGCTTCCAAACCGAATGCACAACACTCTAAACCCATCCCAACGGACTACCTCCAAACCAGTCCAACCAGACTGCCTCTAAACCAGCCCAACTGGACCACCTCCAAACCAGTCCTACCGGACCCACGGTGGTCTAATCCTAACCCACTGGATCACCTCCAAAACCAATCCAACCGAACTACCTCCAAATCGGACCCGCAATGGTCTAAATCTGACCAATCGGATCCATGATGGCCCAAACCTGGATCAGGTTTTCAAGGGTGGGTGAATGATCCAACACCTGGAGGATTCAGATTCACTAGGGAGAACTTACACTAGAGGATCAAAACAAAAATGCACCAAGTTCAAACCAAATGTGTAGATATTATTAGAGTTTCTATGCAGATTATGTGCTTTTGGTGACTAGAAGGACCTCTGCGGATCAGATACCAGTGGGTGAATGAGCCGAACATACGCTCATGGCCTGGCTGTGGATAACAAATGGGCCTGTACCGCTGATTCACATGGGACTTCGAGGATGTGGCAGAAACAAGAGTTTATATCTGTCTCCGGTGTGGCGTTAGAGGTAGTCTGAAGCCAATCAACGGTGGGTTTCAGCAATATTGTCAAAATGAGACCACTTACCCAGAGGCTGATGTTAATACAATCATCTAATCAGAGGGTTCTTGGAGCCATTACATGAGGAGTGAGACTCTGATTTTCCATTTCCCAGCGGCAGCCTCTCAATCAACCTGGTCTCAAATACAGTAGTGGATTTACAGCCTCTGACCTAAAACACACATCTTTTATTTATTTACTGACTTTTCTTTCAGGTAGACCACCATTTATGAGTCCAGACATGTCGTAGAAGTCAAGTACCTTCAGTTTTCTGTGATTCTTCACTAAAGTTATTGATTATATTTGACACCGACGGAGACATGTTCATTTATTAACTCTGCGCTCTAACGCTAACCATCTGAGTTCAGCGCCAGCACATGTTCTTCAGGGGTTGCTATGTTTTCATTAATATTTTTATTTTACACTGTAGAAAAGAAGTTCAAATACTTCTAAAATATGATGACAATGAATGAATGAGTCTGGAAAATTAACAAATACAAACAAAATTATCAAGAAAATGAACTAGTTTTGTGAAACTAAGATGTTGGTAAACTCAAATCAAAAGAACATACTCATCAGAAAAGTTGAAAAAAAAAACCCCAGAAAATAATCAAACATGAGCAAACAAATTTAGAAAGTCAGCCAAAATGTACTACTTCCCTTGTGTTTTCTTCATGTATTCCAGTCTTTTTGTGAAGTTCAGACTTAACGCGGGTGAAGGTGTGTTCTCAGATTTTCAGCATTTGGGTTGATTTGTATTTCTTTCTACCATGAACCACGACAGAAACAAGTTCCATGAAGCTGAGATTGTTCTGAATATGTTAATATAAAACGCTTGGGTTTTGTGTTATTTAAAGGCGAATTGAATAAAGTTTGTAAAAATGGAGGAACTCCTCTTAACCTCGGGGGGCTCAGACGGATTTCTGAATGTGATGCAGCATCAAACACATGAACCCACAGGGTTGAACAGGAAATTAGCATAAAACGATGTTCAGATCGATGAAAACACTGAGTCTGTCACTAAAACACTGACTCCAGGTAAACTCCTCCTCAGGTGTTTTAAGTCTTTTCTCCTCATCATCTCTGAAGGTTTTAACGTTTGCATAAAAACCACTTGTAAAAGTGTGATCAATGATCAAACCTTACACCGTCTGCAGATCAGTAATAAACCTGTAAACCATCGATGGTAGCGTCTCCAGGGACAGGTGTCTTATCCCTTTGGTGTCCATCCCTCTGGTGTCCCACCCATAGAGGTCCTTTAAACACCTAAGGCGCATAATCTGCACAGTGTCGTGCTAATGTCAGAATGTTTTTCATACGATTAGTTTTTCTTTTGTATTTCTCACATTTCTTTGGATTTCATCAACTTGAGCATATGAAGACGGTTTCAGTCATATCTGCAAAAGTTTTGGATTGGATAGGCCTTTCGTCCACACAAAACCAGCCTGTCACTGAATCTGTAAGTCTGTGAAACCGGGTCCAGAGGGGATACATTTGAAAACACCTGTTTTATGTCTTCGTTTGTGCCTCCAAACCACAACTTTTCTATGATGATGATGTCATAGCCCAACCTCTCTAACCTGTCCACCTGGAAGCAAGATGCCACTTTGCAACAGTGTTCATTTTGTCGCCCATTTTTCGATTTAGTCCAAGTCTTAGTCTTGTGTCAAAGTTCCTTATTAGTCTTAGACATATTTAGTCATTCACATATAATTGTTTTGTTAGTCATGTTTTAGTCGACTAAAAGTCCCAACATTCTAGTTTAGTTTTAGTCAATTGAGAACTCAAGATAGTCTAATGTTTTAGTCAAAACATTTAAGTTATTTTTTTTAAATTTTTCATTACAGGGATAATTTTTGTTTATCATTCCAGTTGACACATTCACAGTTAAAATATTGATTAAATGTCATTACCTGGAGAAAAAAAAAAAAAAGCTAGCATCTTGAATGAATTGAATGAATAAATAAATGTTCAATGCAACTTTGCTAAAAGTGTCTGGTTTGTTGATTATATATACATTTACAAATGATGCACTGGTTCTGACAAAATCTTATTTAGATACACCAACCAAAAAATCCCCCCAAAAAACTGTCGTTAAATATATGACTTACAACTACAGACTCTTCTGAGCAGACACAGCTGAAAATAGAATAAAAACTTAAAAGGACAGAACTACTGTAGAGCTAAAATACAACCATCTACATGTTGGGTTCGGTTCTGTGTAAGTTTGTTTCACTTATAAACTAAATTGTCATGAACAGGTATCATCAGACCTGGTCGGCGGCTCACAGCCGGGCAGAGCTGGGCACAGACCCGACCAGCGGGTCAGAGTGTTGGATCAAAACAAGGACAAACAGCTGATCCAGTTCCGAGTACAGCCACTTTCTCTTGCGCGCATGGTCTGTCTAGCGCTTTATCCCTATGGACAGGGGGATGTTGCATTTCCTACAGACGAAAATGAGGAATGAGTTTTCGTTTCCTGCAATACATTTTTGTCTCGTTTTTTTTGTCAATGAAAAGGCACGTTAACACAGTCTTAGTGTTTTTAGTCCCATCATCGTCTCGTTTTCGTCATGAGAAAAAGGGTCGTTGACAAACATATTTCGTCTCCTCTGACAAAATTAACACTACTTTGCAACAACAACAACAAGAAAGGACTTCAGAGTCGTGCTGGTGCTACAACAGCTATTAAGCTTATTGGAAACATTAAATCAAAATCTTTGGCTACTCTTTCATTACAATGAGCACCAAACAACCATAGCTAACAAAGTGCTCTTGGATCTACCACAGAGAGTCCTTGTTGTTGTTCTTCTGTAGTCTATAATCTGTATACAGTGCATACGATTTATGTGCATGCTCCAAGTCTTCTTCATTTTTTGCAAGAGCATTACAATGCCATATATAAGCCTGACATTTGTACTACACCATTTTCAGTGGTTTCATGTGGATGCAGATATTTCCCAAAATGACTCAGTGTTTAAGGAGCACTTTTTGAAAACATAAAAGAAAAAGATCAGATAGGAAGAGGTGCAGTTTTATGTGGACATGGCTTCAATAACTGTCATATCTTTAACCCTTTAAATGCCATGTTTATAAAGTCAATAAACCTTTTTTTCCCCTCAGTTTAATAAAAGTGCAGTGCCGAATGGTCCTTACAGAAATCTGAAGTAAGAATGGGTGTATATCAGTTGCAGCTAGCTCTATAGAAAAAAACAACAACAGAACAAAACAAAGCACAAAAGAAACAACTGTACATAAACTAACCCCTCCTCTGTCATTGCCAGTACAGACATAGTAAAAGATCAATATTAAACCATATTTTTTATGTAAAAAAAAAAAACACAAAAAAATTACTTTTTCAATAGCCTAAATTTAAAAATAATAAACTGATCCAATTTAGATTTTTTTCATCCTGCCATATGTCAATGATTAACACCAACGTTGGTTAATAAAGATTTTTTTTTTTTTTTTCTGCTAGGTCAGATGTTAAATGTGCCTTTTGTACTTAACTCACTTGGTAGAAGGGTGTTAGTGTAGGAATTTAACACTGTTTATAAAGGGATAATTTTGGTGGATGGATCAGAATTAAAAAAAAAAAAAAAAATCACACAAGAATGAACAACTTTTTAATTTTGACCTCAACAAATAGTGAACAACAATATGATATTTAATAATATGAAGTATCAAATGTGCATAATGCTCACCTGGATACCAGAGGGTCAAAAATATGGGCTGGCTGTTTTTGTGTTTCATTATCTTCAGCAGATTGTGTTATTGCTTTTGCACCTTCAGGGTCTGAATGTACGTCGACTCATAAAGAAGAAACGAACGGACCTGGACAATTACAGCATTGACGAGCGGATCAATACACGACCGACCAATCAGAGAAATGGAAACAACAGCCGAGAATGAGAGGAAGGATGAGAAATAATAAGAAAAGTAAGAAGAGTGAAGAAAGAAGCAGGTGATGAAAGGAGGAGAGGCGCCGAGGCACGATGGAGACGGACTAAGTGTTAAATGGTGTGAATAATTGAGTCGGAGGTGGCGACTTAATGAGGTGAGTGAGAGTGATCACAAAAAAGGCCAGGATTCCCAGCGTGCCCCCCCAGCAGGATGGGCTAACACCACCACTGCATGCGAATAATGAGGCGCTCACACGTGCACCAGCACCGACACACTGTTACCAACACAAGCACACACCTGACACAAAATACACACTCTCAGAACAGAGGAACCACGACCATAAGAACCTGGATCTGAACAGAACCTGGATATCAGAACCAGGAGGATGAGGAACCACATCCACAAGAACATAGATTTGAACAAAACTCAGACATAAAAACCAGGAGGATGAGGAACCACGCCCATAAGAACCTGGATCGGAAGAGAACCCGGATATCAGAACCAGAAGAATGAGGAACCACGCCCATAAGAACCTGGATCGGAAGAGAACCCGGATGTCAGAACCAGGAGGATGAGGAACCACGTCCACAAGAACCTGGATCTAAACAGAACCCGAATGTCAGAACCAGGAAGATGAGGAACCACGTCCACAAGAAGCTGGATCTGAACAGAACCCGAAGGTCAGAACCAGGAAGACGAGGAACCGCGTCCACAAGAAGCTGGATCTGAACAGAACCCGAAGGTCAGAACCAGGAAGACGAGGAACCGTGTCCACAAGAAGCTGGATCTGAACAGAACCCGAACATCAGAACCAGTAGGATGAACAACCAGGTCCACGTCCAGAAGAACCTCCAACATAACATGTGAATATTCTGTTTGACCCATAAATTAGATACTAATAAATGTCCAAATGCAAAACACACCAGTGGGAATGAAGCCTGATTTGTTAAAACTGAAGAGTCACAGGACTTGCTATTTAGAGGTCAAAGGTCAACACCATCCAAAGAGAAGAGAGACAAATGGGAAACTAAACACGACAACACTGATAAAAACTATGAACCCAGAGTCCAGAGGATGAATGATAGTTCTGAATGAAGCCTCACCATGAAGTTCATAGAGAAAAGTTTTTAAGGGTGTGAGATAATTGGATGTTCAGGTTCTGTAGCATCGACTGGAATTCAGAGAAAAACACAACCTACACTTAAGATAATGAGACACAGACATAGAAATCAGCTGTTTTTAATTACAGAGTCCATAGGAGGATGTAGGTGTTAGTGCCGGTACATCAAGTTTGTGTTGGGTTATGTTCCATCTGTTTAGTGACGTCATCACAACAAAGCACAGAAGGTAATATAAAGTAAAGTAAATGTGTACAGCAAATACAGCACTTCTATGAGATGTCTGTGTATCATTAGCTAATTCTACTTTGACACACCTATTTCTATGTAGTGGACTGATATTAAATCCGCAAAAACCCTCATATTTCTGCAACTGTAAACACGTGAAACCCATAGCTTAGAAAGATAGACCGCTAGTGTCAAACGAGCACACATAGGTCGCAAATGAGCTAAAGGTAAAAAGCAGCAACATGTGCATCCATCAAGGACGAGTTGGACGAAGACATGGAGGGCGTGAACTATATTCAGAGGAAGCCGAAGTGAAATATCACAGGCTGACGATGGCACAGATGTTAATTAGATGCTCAGGTTCTGTTGCATCCACTCTTCATATAGAAATGATTGAGATAGAGTTAAGGTGGAACAAACACAGAAATCAATTCAGTTCGCTTTATACAGGAACTAAAGTAGAGTTTCTATCGGAATAATGCATGTTAGACACAGCTCATATATGACACAGTTCTCCTCTGATGCGGTGGTTTCTACACACTAGACCAGTGGTTCTCAAATCCAGTCCTTGTGGCCCAGTATCCTGCATGTTTTAGATCTGTCCCTCTTCCACCACACCTGGAAGCCATTACATCGTTATCAGGCTTCTGCAGAGCTGGATGACGAGATGATCATTAATTGATTCAGGTGTGTGGAAGACGGACAGATCTAAAACATCCAGGACACTGGGCCACTAGGACTGGGATTGAGAACCACCACACTAGACTCATACCAGAGTCTGCACAGATCCTCACACTTCTTTGTCTACAACTGCAAATGTATGCAATGCTAGCTGATGTTAGCTTAGAAACACAGACCAGGGATGTCCCGATCCAGGTTTTTGCACTTCAGAGCCGAAACCAATATTGTTTTGAACTTCCGATCTGATACCGATACCGGCCTATCCGAGCATGTATTAAAGTTTAAAGTTATTTAGCTTCCTTACTTCCTTACTTAGTTGTCAGACTCATGTTGAAAAGGGTTTGAGTACTCTTGGTAACAGCTAGCCAGCTGAATTAGGTGAGTTTGGTAACAAGAAACTGACCTGTTTGTTCAGGTATAAACACAAAACAGACAGCATTATAAATAAACAGAAATGGCATCAGTGGTCAGTAATACGTGCAAATAAGACTGTAAACTGTATTAAAAAAGAAAAACACACAACCTGAGTGGAAAATAATCTATTAACTCAGCATCAGTACTCTGCTCTTGAATAACTTGAAAACTAAAGTTTAAAAAAAATAAAATAAAAAAAAAACTTAAATAAAACTTTAAATTTACATGGGCGTTCTAATGTAGGAGATGCCACTGAGGTAAATTGGGAGACGCTAATGCTGGTGTGCTGGAAAATGCGGACCAGATTTTAGGGAAACCAAAAAAATGGAATGGATTATCTAAATTGGTCCGCTGGAAAACCTGGATCAGACTTAAAAAACTGCATTGGGAGTCTGGATCAGAATTTTACCGTGCTGGCCGATCCGATACCGATATGCATTTTTTGCTAATATCGGCGACCGATCCGATCCAAATATCGGATCGAGACAAGCCTAACACAGACCGCTAATGTAAAAAAATGAATACGTCAAATTTGTAGCAAATGAGTTAAACTTTTTGTTTAGAATCAACTTTAAGTTTTTATGCTTCACAAATCTGGAGCAAATGACCAGAAAACTGCAGGTCTGCTGAAACTCTCAGTTCCTTTAACTCAAGGTTAAAGACTCATTTGTTTACAGCTGTCTTTGACAAGAGTAGTTTTTTTGTTTGTTTCCCAGTTCTAATACCTGCACTGAAACTCAGAATTTTAACTATTTTGATTGATTTAACATTAAATTATTCATTTTAATCAAGACTGCTTTTAGCTTTTGCTTTGACTGTCGCTTAATCTTGCTTTATTTTCTTTCTATTTTTTTTTCTTTTCTGCAGTTTCCTTCTGTTTAATGTTTTATTCTGCTACTGCTCAAGTATTAGTCTATGAATTTAATTAGGGGTATAATCGTTTCAGTTCGGGGCCTTCGATACAATATGGAGGTGAACCGAACAAACACATGCAGGCTATGTGAAGAACGCAAACACTCGCCTCAAGTTTCCACACGAACCTTGAAGCGGAACACACGCAGTATGAACGGGGTGGATGCAGGCGGAACCCCTGTGCAATATTTCATTTCCTAGACGGACGTCTAGGTGGTCCACGCACCATCCACACTGAAGCTGAAACAGCATGGCAGCTCAGAACAGAGTCACAGGTACAAAGCCAGAGTTGGAGGACCCTCCGACTTCTCTAAGGTCTCGATTTGGGAGATTTTGGGATTCCCTGTCAGTTATGTCAACCCTAACCCTAACCCTAACAAATCGACAAAACAAGTGCAGTGTGCCGGCATTGTTAGTAATGTAAAGATCGGTTATATTTCTGATAACACGTCATATTTCATAATGCATTTAAAAAGACACCATCCAACCGTTAAGACCCACACAATAGAATAAAAACTACATCTGTAGAGTGAAACTGAATTGTTGCATTTTACTTAGAGTGTTTTGTTTTTTTTCATGATCGGTCTCCTTCCCTGTATCAATAACATACAGAACCAAAATTGTTCTGTACCATTACGCCCCTAATTTTAATGCAATTCTATGTGTTTTGTTATGACCCTGGGTCATAATTTGTTTTTTGTGTATTTCTATAGTGTGTTTTCTCCCCCAATCCTGTAGGGGTGCTGTGTGTATGTCTGGGTTTTGTTTTT
>JAQQZY010000023.1:33523348-33540997 GCA_030068375.1 Ostorhinchus rueppellii | reverse complement strand
AGTGTTTGTGTGTTTTTGTGCATTTGGGTGTTCATTTGTATGTCTTGTGTGTTCAGGTGTTGGTTCGTAAGTTTTTTGTGTGTTCAGGTGTTGGTTCGTAAGTTTTTTGTGTGTTCAGGTGTTGGTTTGTAAGTTTTTTTGGGTGTTCAGGTGTTGGTTTGTAAGTTTTTTTAGGTGTTCAGGTGTTGGTTTGTATGTTTTTTTGGGTGTTCAGGTGTTGGTTTGTAAGTTTTTTTGGGTGTTCAGGTGTTGGTTTGTAAGTTTTCTTGGGTGTTCAGGTGCTGGTTTGTGTGTTTTTTGTGCATTTGGGTGTTGGTTTGTAGGTTGTTGTTTTTTTGAGTGTTCCTATGTTGGTTTGTGTGTTTTTTTAATGCATTCATGTGTGTTTTTTGTGCATTTAAATGTTGGTTTGTACATTTTTTTGTGCATTTGTGTGTTTGTATTTTCTGTGTCCATTCAAGTGTTGGTTTGTTTGATTTGTGTGTGTGTGTGTGTGTGTGTGTGCTTTTGTGCATTTTGTGTGCATTTCTGTGTTGGTTTGTATGTTCTGTGTCCATTTGTGTGTTGATTTCTGCGTTTCTTGTGCATTTGTGAGCTGGTTTGTGTGTTTTTTGTGCATTGAAATGTTGGTTTGTACATTTTTTTGTGCATTTGTGTGTTTGTATGTTTTGTGTCCGTTCAAGTGTTGGTTTGATTTGTGTGTGTGTGTGCTTTTTGTGCATTTTGTGTGCATTTCTGTTGTTGGTTTGTACGTTATGTGTCCGTTCATGTGTTGGTTTATGCGTTTTGTGTATATTTGTTGGTCTGTGTGCTGGTTTGTGTGTTGATTTGTGCGTTTTGTGTCCGTTTGTGTGTTGGTTTGTGTGATTTTTGTGCGTTCCTGTGTTGGTTTGTTCATTTGTGCGCTGGTTTGTGCGTCCTGTGTTGGTTTGTGCGTTCGTGTGTTGGTTTGTGCATTTGCGCGCTGGTTCGTGCGTTTTGTGTGCGTTTGTGTAGGTGTGTGCGGGGGCGGCTGGCTCATGGAAAATGGGTCACGGGCGGAACAATAACAATTTACAGAAGAAAACAATGCATGTGTCGGCGTCAGTTCAGGGAAAATACATGGATTTGCTTTTAACAAACCCACGGAAATAAAATTTTAAAAAAAGGGGACAAATGAAGAAAAGCCAGTGACGGCAGCAGGAGGTGAACGACCAGGAAGATCCATCCACATCGGGTTCAAAACTGAAAGATGGAAAACTTTAAACAGTTTAAACAAACTAAAACCCAGATTCATCGTCCACGTATCGGTTCAATTTAACATCAACAGGATTCTTTTAGATCAACTTGAAAATCAACACCATCCTTTTACAAACATGGAGGATTTTTACTATTTTTTTATTTGTGTGTTAATTTCCATGATTTTCACTCGACATTTAACCTTCCCTGAGTGATTCATCAGCATTTCTTCTAACATTGTCCCCTGTATTTTACAGTTTTCAGCGAAAATCAAGTTAAAAGTTTAACGTCAGAAACAGAATAAAGCTAATTATTCTAACTTTTTACACTTGATAAAACACAGATTATCTTTATCTCTAAGTTGAAGCAGTTCTTAACATTAAACACCTACATCTATTTCTTTGGCAAAATGTTCAAATTAGTTTTTTCTCAACATTTACTCCTTCCCGAATGACTTATCACCATTTATTATAATATATTCAGTGTAAAGCTTGTATTTTCTTATATTTAATTCTCTGATCATGTAGATGTTCATTATCGCTCAGAGTAAATTCAATGGTTATTAAAACAAAACAGAAAACTGCAGAAACGGTGCCTTTTTCATCAAATCTCTCACTAACTGAACATAAATCTAGTGTGTCCACTGTCATTGATGCAACTCCATGGGTTTATTATTTATTCTAACATATGAACCTGCAAAGAAAAATAAGTGCAATTTTAACATTATTAACTCTCATTTCCTAAATGTGCATTATAACTTACAGATCACAGTGGATCTACAAACATAAAGCATTTAAGAAGACAGAATATGAGTAAAATGTTACTGATTTCTATTAAAACATTTCAGGTTGGTCATATTTTTTGTTAAATAATAGTTTGTAAATGTAAATATTTTCAGGTCATTCTAGTTTTTGACAGTAAAACACAGAGAAACGTGTATTTTTCTGTACTTGCATGTTATTCTGTTCTTATTTTCCTGGTCTGATCCACTTCAGATCATATTAGTCTGAATGTGATTATTTTAACACCATTACTTGTTAATATCTTCAGTGTAATTTTTGCATTTCGTGGGCTGGGTTGGAACCTTTGGTGGCTGCCTTTGGCCCATGGGCCGTATGTTTGACCCCCTCTGGTCCAGAGGAAAACTCTGAACATGTGAACATCTGTCCAACAGCGTCTCTAATGAAGATAATTAATGAAGCTGGACTAAGTGGACGGCCTTGGTTTAATGTAGGTCACTGAACCCTCAGAGCAGCGGTACCTTCATCTACATCCACCTTCTACACCTTCATTTACATCCACCTTCTACACCTTCATCTATATCCACCTTCTACACCTTCATTTACATCCACCTTCTACACCTTCATTTACATCCACCTTCTACACCTTCACCTACATCCACCTTCTACGCCTTCATTTACATCCACTTTCTACACCTTCATTTATATCCACCTTCTACGCCTTCATCTACATCCACCTTCTACGCCTTCATCTACATCCACCTTCTACACCTTCATTTATATCCACCTTCTACACCTTCATTTATATCCACCTTCTACACCTTCATTTATATCCACCTTCTACGCCTTCATCTACATCCACCTTCTACACCTTCATTTATATCCACCTTCTACACCTTCATTTACATCCACCTTCTACACCTTCATTTACATCCACTTTCTACACCTTCATTTACATCCACCTTCTACACCTTCATCAACATCCACTTTCTACACCTTCATCTACATCCACCTTCTACACCATTTACATCCACCTTCTACACTTTTGTTTACATCCACCTTCTACACCTTCATCCACCTTCATCCACCTTCTACGCCTTCATCTACATCCACCTTCTACGCCTTCATCTACATCCACTTTCTACACTTTCATTTACATCCACCTTCTACACTTTTGTTTACATCCACCTTCTACACCTTCATCCACCTTCTACACCTTCATCCACCTTCTACGCCTTCATCTACATCCACCTTCTACGCCTTCATCTACATCCACCTTCTACGCTTTCATTTATATCCACCTTCTACACCTTCATCCACCTTCTACACCTTCATTTATATCCACCTTCTACACCTTCATCTACATCCACTTTCTACACCTTCATTTATATCCACCTTCTACACCGTCCTCCACATATATAGTCTATACCTTCCTCAACATCCACCTTCATTTCCATCCACCTTCTACACCTTCATTGACACCCATATTCTTCACCTTCATTTACATCCATCATCTACATGTTTGTTTACATCCACTTTCTACACCTTCATTTCCATCCACCTTCTGCATCTTCTACATAATTTTCCTCTACATCCACCTTCGACAACTTAACTTCCATCCACCTTCTACATCTTCCTTTACATCTTCCTCTACATCCATCATCTACACCTTCCTCTACATCCACCTTCTACAGCTTCATTTCCATCCACATTTTTGTTGCATCATCTTCCTCTACATCCACCTTCTACACCTTCCTCTTTGGGTTTGTTCTTGTCATCTCTGAATTCAGAGAAGACGTGGCTGAATTCACTGTCAACATGAATGAGTCGAGGAAACAACTGACGAGACTCTGAAGTTCGTCTCCGTCTCCGTTTCATCACTTCTAATGTTCTTCCACTGACGCGTTAAGAAGAAAAGAAAATACGGCACAAATGAATTCCATTGCGTCTCGCTCCACTCCTCCTCCCTTTGTCTTGGTCCTATAAGCCTGATGTAATGAGGGATTTATTTGTCATCATCATTAATATGCGAGACAATAACGGTGTGATTTTAATGCTATTATCACATGTGAATATTTGCTGCCATTTACGGCCTGTAGTTACGTAACCCCCTAGAGCCAGTAAAGGAACACAGCAAATAAAACGGGGGAGAAGACGACAACTACAGTAACATCAGATCATCAGATACGTCTGGAAGATACAGGAGACGCAGCAGCCAATCAGTGATCAGTGATAACAGGACGATGTCTACTGCACATGTGCATTAGGGGAAGAGTTTAAAGCCATTTATTGTGGTCATGTCTTGTCTTGAAACTATTTTTCAAGGGTCAAATATACTTAAACGTGCTCAAATATTATCCATTGGTAGCGCTCCCTGGAGGTTCAGCCTGGATGAACCCGAGTATCAGGTCCAGATCTACTATAATCCACTTGGATCCACATCCTGAACCCAACCGGAAGTCCACCATATTGGTTTCAAAGTGCCCAGTTTTGACCATTTCAAGCCCCTGTACTTTCATGCATCAAACGGTCAACTCTAAATCGGATCAGTTTCATAAAGTACTGAAATGCTGCTACAATGGTGACTTTTCATTGGATGTTGTTGCTATGGTGATACAGTGAATTTACTATGGGACACGGCTTAATATCACCCCCCGTAAAAATATTGAAAGAAAGCCCCTGAGGCAGGTTTAATCCAAACATATGGATCCACACACATGGCACAATTTACTTCTGAAAAAAGTTCTAGAAAATTAACTTCAGATCAGTTTCATCTTAACAACTTTGGTAGAAAATGGTGAGTTTTCTAAGAATGGTGGTTCTATGTTTCACCAGACACTGCTCAGTATTTCACCCTACAAAACTATAAAGACTGAATTTCCCATGTGAGGTTTGATGTAGACATACATTTGGTTTCGAGGGAGGTTTTTTTGTTATAGCTGTTGTACTTAGATAAACTCCAAGAGAAATAACTTATCAATTAGTTTCATTTCCAGGCCTTTGATTATTTGTTTTCCAAATATAGTATTCATTTGGTGATGCTTTTCCTGCTGTTTTAGTGTTTTACATATTGAATTCTTTATTACAGCATCTAAAATAAGTCCTGAAAACCCAACATTGCTCAGATTAAGCCTGTCCATGGGTTTGATCTTTTTGACATATTTTCACATTTTTAAGTAATTCAGCTTTTAGATCAACTTGAGTTTAATGAACTTGAGTCTTTTTTTAGAATGAGAATTGTTTTTTAACGCAATGATGTTAACTGAAACGGATCTGTAAGAGAAAAAAAACAAACATGCAAAGACATTCAATTAAAATGAGTAGTGAAGGCAAAAGAATAGAACCTGCAGAAAAACGTCGTTAACAGGATTTGGGGTCATAAAAGCAGCGTGTGAGTGTTTTAGTTCTAATGTGTCTCAGACTGACCCGAGATCAGCTCGTGTTTGGTTTTTTTTTTTTAATCTTCGTTCGTCACTGCCTTCCTTTGCCGAGGCTCACCGTGGCCTCTGTCCTCATTGGCTGCTGGGAGCGCCATGGCGACTGCACCTCATTGATTCCTTTATTATTGCCCTCCTCATGATGACATTTCCCATTTTGTCAGTTCAGCCTTTTTCCTCTCTCTGATTTCAATTGCTGATTATTCCGCATCAGTCGGCTCTGATTTGATGAGGAAGCCAACAGAGTTATTGCTTCCCTCATTCCCGGTTATTGCTCTGAGCTCCCGCCCGGCGCCGGCTGCACACGGACACGCAAACCATATCGACGAAGAGGAGGTGGCGTTCTGACACATCAGCAGAAGGCGGAGACTGACAGATGGACGTGCCATCAGGGACAACACAACAGAGACGATATGGACGATACAACAGACGCAAGACCATGGACGATACAACAGACGCACAACCACAGACGATATCATGGATGACAGACAAGATGACACAACGGACGATAAAACGGATGATACAGCAGACGCACATCCACAAACAACACACTGGATGACACATAAACACTTAGTTCAAGACTGAAACAAAATGGAGTCAAAGTAGATCCAAGACCGAGACCAGAACAGAACCTAAACCCAACTGATCCAGAACCCGATGGAGGATCTGGATCTACTTCATTTACTTAAAACAGAGAAGCCATCACAGACTCATTTCTTCATAAACACCATGGACAGTATTTATACACAGAACACAGTCATTTAAGGCAGATGTGTCCAATCCTGGTCCTGCATGTTTTAGATGTATCCCTCTTCCAACACACCTGATTCAAAGGATAAGCCTATCATGAAGCTCTGCAGAAGCCTGATAATGAGCATTAGGTGTGCTGGAAGAAGGAAATATCTAATACAGGGGTGGGCAACTCCAGTCCTCGAGGGCCAGTGTCCTACATGTTTTAGATATGTCCCTCTTCCAACACACCTGATTCCAATGATGAGCCTATCATCAAGCTCTGCAGAAGAATGATAACGCCTGTCAGGTGTGTAGGAAGAGGGAAACATCTACAACATGCAGGATACTGGCCCTCGAGGACCAGAGTTGCCCACCCCTGATCTAAAACATGCAGGATACCGGCCCTCGAGGACCAGGATTGGACACCCTTGATTTAAGGGTTAGATTTAGTTTCATTAGGACTCATATGGTCCAGATTCTCCAGTTTGTGTATTTTCTTTGGGATCATTGAACATTAACAAACTCCATTCTCTGCTCAGAGATTAAATGCATCTGATGTTTGGTTCTGTTTGACGTGTTTTCGCATTTTAATGAATTCACCTTTCAAACCAACCTGACTTTAATTAATTAATAGAAGTGTTTTGAGACTCGTTCCATGTTTTTATTTAACCGATGCATATTTTTGTCTCATTTCTTTTGTATCTTTCAGGGCTTTTACCTATTGTTCTTGTCACATCATCTCCCGTGGCTTCATTCTCTACTCATGACACATGGCAACCCATGAGGGGTCTCGACCCTTATGTTGAGAACACCGTTAAGTTAAGTTAAGATAGTTTATAAGCCGCACAAGGGGAAATTCCAGAATTACAACAGCAATAGTGGAACACAAACAAAAAACACAAGAGCAAAATCAACAATAAAGACAAATCAAAAAGCTATCACCACTATTTACAGCTGTGCAAATGCTGATCATGCCACAGGTTGGATAGGGGAGATACTCATATGTACACCTATAAATACACATCTCTACACACAATTATATATAGACTTATATAAGGATTATACAAATGAGGAGTTTGTTGCACAGAATTATTTGGAGTAGTTTCTTTGTGGAGCCTGACAGCTGCAAGAAGGAAAGACCTATGATAGCTCCCCTTCACACACTTCGAGTGTATCATCCTGTCACTAATGGAGCTCCTTAGTGCAGGAATTAACTCTTCCCCATGTCCTGAAGCTGAACTAAAGCCCAGTCTAAACTCAAACTTTTTTTCTGTTGTAACCTGTTGAACCTGAATCAGCTGAGACCTGTTTGTTCATCATATCCTGGCCACGGATCATCTGTGCATCGTCATGTGATGGCGTTATCATCAACGCTCTGTACAAGGACGATCCATGTCCTCAAACCCACCACGACCCAAACGCACAGAATAAATCTAATCTGAGACGACTTGAAAACCAAGAGGATAAATATGCCCATGTGCAGGAACACCAAGGTGAACCGTCTGCTGATACGAGTGCATTTCACAGAACACTCACTATGACTTGCAATTAAACGGAGCTCGTTTGGGCGCAAAAGCCTCCGTAAATGTGTCCAGGAAGAGGGTCGGCCATCCGTTATCCACGGCTGGAACACATCCAAGGCTGTTCATCACCACGCCACCGCTGAGGACATGTTTGCCTTTCATGGTCTGGAGAGGAGACGTGTTAGCTTTCACAAATATAGATTTAAGCATCACAGCTGAAAAGAATAACAAACACGTCTGGAAATGAAATGTAGATATACGAAGGGTTGTCGATGGCGTTAGCACCGCCAGAAAACCATCTATGAAGAGTCAGCAATGGCATAAAGGTTAAAGGTTAAGTCACAGTATTATCTCCATAGGGAAATTCAGCCTCTGTATTTTACCCATAATACACAGAGCCCATAGCATTAGCATTAGCAGGCAGGAGAAGCACTGAGCTGCCACTGAAGGAAGTCCAGGCCTTCATCTGTATTGTGTTTAGGGTAATTAACTAATGAAACCCGTTTTTAATGCATCTGTAGCTCATGTTAAACCTTTCATCTAAATAACAAGTGGGAAAGGAGACAAAACAGCAGAAGTGAAAATACACCCGCTCCCTCTGCAGCGTCTCTTCCAAAGCTACAGGCTAAATATAGATCAAGCCGCTACTGCCATCACCATGCAGGAGTGAAGGTGATATGTATAGATAAACAGATAATGATCTACACAAATGAGTGAAAACCACACTGCGCTGTATGTATTCCCAGTGCAGTCACCAGGAGATGTTTTCCTGCTGCACCGAGATGTTTGAGCAGTTTTCTTTTAAGTTGGAATAAACGCCTCCGAACAGGCAGACGCTAACATGCATAGACTGAAGTGAGCGTCTTTACAGTTCAGGTGCCAAGTCTGCAGGCTGTCGAACAGACAGGCTAGAGCGCATTGTGAACCAAATCAGTGTAGCCATATCCTCACTATAATCCATTTAGCTCGCTTCCACCCAGGCCTGCTGGGAAAGAGCCGAGCCTCGGCAGAGCGGCGCTACAGGCCAGACTTCACCGGTCGACACCTCACTAACTGCCGCTAAAAATACAGACGCTCCTGAACCTTTGTCTGAACAGCAACGGCGCTAGCATCACATCTCAGAGGCACAGGCTCCAGTGTTATATTTAACTCTACAAATTTACCCCAAATTAAACTAATACCATGACAAACCCCCTCCAGAATAAAAGAAATTCAAAATATCCCGTCACATTCAACGGAGCAAAATTAGAAAATTAAATCATACAAACACTACAGATTTATGCCTGTTTACAGATTCATTAAAGTAGATGGTCTCGTTAAAGGAGCAAATTCTGAAAATGTAAAGATAAAATGAATTAATAATAATAAAATTGTGGAAAAATCTGCAATATCAAGAAGCTGAATATTTTTTTTTTTAAATTACAATATCACTTTTTTTTCCTGTGTTCTCATTTAATTTGTCTCATACTATTCATTATTTGGGAATATATCCATTTATTCTTCAAGTATTTTGAGAAAAACTCAAAAGATCAGGTTTAACCTTTATTACGTTTTTTTCTGTCTCATTTGTTTTCTTGGATATATAGTTATATATTATGACTTTTTTTTCTTGTATAATTAGGACTTCACCAACACTGACTATTGTTGAAATAAAGTTGTCCATTCTTCATGTATAATTAAAATTTCATTTGTAATATAATTATGACATGCATCATAATAGTCTTCACCACTAGATGTCACCAAATGTTACACACTTGTCCTTTAAGGTCAGAATCTGAACATGTTCAAGGACAGAAAAGCTGAGTATCTGACTTATATTTGGTCCAAGGACAACAGTAAATATTGTACATTAACAGTTGAACAGCTTCTATGCGATGTTTAACATGTACGTTGTTCAGAATTAAATGTGGACGTGATTGTAAATCATTCACACCGAGTGCCAAAACCAAACCCAGATGCTGTATTTAAAAGAGTTTATGAGTTTTATGGACTGAAATGTAGCTGTATAAAACTTGTTTGGACTTTAGGACCTGCAGCGAACAAACGGCCATCAACAGGAAGTCATAAACGCCGTTGTATTGGCTGATGGCGGTGTCTCATCAGGGCGGTGATAAACGACTGGGCTCCACGCCTCATTTCACATTAGGCTCTGCAAACCGTCAGCGCGGCAGATTAACAGGATGGAGGGATGCCGGTTTCCTGGGTGTAAACACTGTATTAATCACACAGGGCCTTCTCTGCAGGACCCCCCCCCCCACTACTCGCCGCCATCGCCTCCATCCTGCATCCTCATCTCGGACTAACACAGACGTTCACACATGTGGTGCAGCCGTGTGGTGTCTCCTGCCTCATCCTGTTATTTCACGCTGTGTGCACCTGCCAATTGAAGACCTCTGCTCTGGGGACTTGGGGGGGGGGGGCAGGGACGAGGTGGAGGTGGGGGTTGTCAACAGGGAAAAGTAGGGCAGCATCACGACCTGGAGGCATGGAGGTTGGCCTTGGGCAGACGTGATACAGACACCAGGCGGTCTGAGGAACAAACACCACCGTGGAGTATCTGTGTATGTGGCCATGGGGGGGGTCGGGGGTCAGGTTGGCTCAGCTTATGCTTCAACAAGAGGCTGAAAACAGAAAGGACAAAGGGCTCGTCCTACTTTATTCATGCAGGGATTTGGTCTGCATGTGTTCTAAGGCCCTAACGCCACCTCATACATCTGAGCCCTTCATGTTTTATTCGTTTGAGGTGAGTTTGTGTTCAGTTCACACTGTCTTCCCGCAGCTTGAACTGTATCTGACAATCTGCGGCGTTTGTGAATTACATGGTTTTGCACTGAGGCTGATTTGCACAGAAAGTAGATGATTTTGCACCAAATGTATGAATATTCTCGGTTTTGCAGATGACACCAGTGACACTGTCTGTTTGACAGTGAGCTCCATCATTTTACACATTTTATTTTTGTCTCATTTGCACCAGTTTTGCACCTTTAAAAGTCACATGAGGACAGAAAATGCCAGAATAAACAGGACATGAACCGAAACCACCACATTCATGTCCAACTGAGGTTTAAGACTTAAGATCTGGACCACGGTTCATTTATTCTCCTTTAGATCATCCTATGTAAACCCATGGCATGTCCTCTGTGTTCATTGTTGAACCAACAGTGTTGAAGTTTGAAGCCAACAATTTCTATAAATGTTGTAACTTCAAATAGAAACTACCAATATATTTACGACGGCAAACCCTTCAATATAAACATTACGGATACCTCCTGGGTCGTCAATATGTTTTATTGACCTCCTTCTTCTGCCTTGGGGTGTTCGTCCAGTTTGTTGATGCAGGCACCCTCTGGTGGACTGATGCAAACACTCATTCCAATTCAATGAACACATTTAAGAATAAACGCACTTGCTGAGTTTCCATTGAACAGTATTTGGCTTCTGATGTGTGATTCGAGTAAAACCCATCTAAAACACTGGTGTTGCCACTGTAGCATCAGTTCATCTATTGCTATTGCAGTGACCGTCTTAAACAAAAGAGGGAGGGAACGTATAATCGTCCCAAGGCCTTATTTATGGCAGCAGTCACACAGAATGGATTTCTGAGAGAGAATAGTACAGCAGGAATTCACCAACCAGCTGTGGATCCAGAATTTCCCAATGACCCAGACAATGTTTAATGACCTGTGTGATGTTATTGAAGCTCTGGTGTCATCAGACTTGTCCTGCCCTGGGGAAGCAGTTCCTCCACTACAGCCACTGTCTACTGTCCTGTACAAAGTAGAACCACCTGTTCGGAGTTCAGGGTCAAAGGTGAGATGTTTGGCCTGAGCAAAACCACCATGACCACATGGGGTAAAATGAACAAAGTGTGTTTCCATTACACTTTTGTGCTATAGCTCTATATGTTAACGTCTTAAAAACTATCTCATGAGAGCATAAAAACTTTTTTGCGATCTTCAGCAGTTTTTGCAACAATTTGGTGTTCCCAATATAGTATTAATTTGTTTAGTTAATATTAATTTATTAACCAGTTTTCTATTGTGGAATTTACATTTTGCGCATTCCTGAGGGTCATGGAAACCCAGCTACTGACATTTACACTGGCTGAAACGAACAAATCCGTTTTCATACAGAGAGAATAACCTTTATGACTGATGTCCTGTCCACACATATGCAGATATTTTATATATTTTTCTTTGTTCCTCTCGTCCACAAGTCAACAACACTTGTCTGGTTGTAGTTTGGTAAAACAGTCCCTCTGCTCTTTGGGACAACATCCACAGCCATAAACCTCCACACACTCAATCATCAAATTAACTAAATGCATATTTTTGTTGCACATCAACAGAAAAACACTGCTTTCATGGACCTGGTTTCCATCATTTCCAGCCCTGTTGCATCATGAATGCATCAGTTAGTGCCCACTTGAACCCGTCCATGGGTTTATGAAAAACCTTCCACTAAACACAAAGCCTGCACTTCATGATTTGAAGTAAATAAATAAAGACTCAGTTGGTTCATACTCATCACCATCATCGGAGGCTGTAAAACACAGACAGCTCTATAATTACAACAAGTACAGTTCCAGTCTCCTCTCATGGATCCCTGGAGGGGGATGTTCCGCCTTTAAATAAATGGACATCTGTGCTATGAAAATGTATGAGCAGCGTTAACGCAGACGGCGGCATCTCCGAGTGGACAGATGTTGGACTGTACGTCTGCACGTTCCAACAGATGCATCAGATACTAGAGGAACAGGACAACTGACGCTAAATCAGGGAAATGTCCCGGCCCATGTTTGACAGCACAGAATAAAGGTGTTCAAGCAACAATTAAACAAAATGACGCCCTGAGATGAAACAACCGGGAGAACCTGGGTGTTTAACGGAGCCGCGCTCAACCACAGGGTTCAATATAGAATATCATATATATAATACAAATGTTAAAATTATGATGCATGGAAATGTATGAATGCATCTGCAGACTTTGGGGAGTTTTCAACATATTTCAAGGAGTCATACATTTTCAATGTGATGCAATGATCAATATTTGCCTTTACTTAAAACATCATTTTAATCTGTATTTAAATTAGATTTGACTTTATTGATCCTGAATGGGGAAATTTACCGGTCACAGCTGCAACAGAATGAAATGTGAGAAAAAGCGTATATACAGAAGGATAGTGCAAAAAACAAACAATATTAACCCATAAAGACCCACAGCTACTTTTGTGGCAGTTCCAAAATGATTATTTGTTTCTATTTAAACTTTCAGAAGTAAAATTTCACCATTTATTGTAATATTATCACCTTTATTTTGCACTTTTTTCAGTGAAAATCAGGCATTTTCCTATATTTAATACACTGATCATGTCGATGTTCATTAAAACTCAGATTAAAGTTGATGCTTATTATATTAAAAACAAAGGAAACATTTTCAGAAAATCTATCATTAACTGAACATAATCCCAGTGTGTCCATTCACTGTTGTTGGTAGATCAATAGTTAAACATTTTACATCAATGTATGGTTTTGGTCGCTAGTGGATGTTGATCTTTTTGTGTTAAATTAAAAAATAAATAAATAATGCTAAAAACTATACAGGCTGTCTACATATTTACAACAGAGTGGAACTGCAAGAATTTAACTCTAATTTAATAGAATGTCTTAAGAGTTTATCTGTGATGGATCCTGTTTTTCTGACAGTAAATATACTTTATTTAGATTTAGTCTTTTTATTTTCAATGTAGTGAAATAAAATGCTGAAAAAAATAAATAACAGGGTTCTCCCCAGACAACAGAGCTGTGCCAGGGAACTGCTAGCTCACCGCCGCTACACTCATTTTCAATTTTTTTTCTATTTTCCACCCAATAATTTTGCTAAAATCTACCTAAATCCGTCGGGTTTGCAGGGATGTGCTCTATTTTCCAGCGCCATGTTGTTTTTCCTTTGAAATCTCACGGAGTTACATCTATCGCGAGGTTTTGGTGCGAGACACCCCCACCCCCACCACCAGGATACTATAAATTTCAGGGGAGAACCCTGAATAATTATGACTTCTGTCTCACATAATCCATCAACACTATATGGATGTGTTTTCAGACTTATTCTGGCTATAAATATGGTTTTCTTGCTGCCATTGATGGTTTTTATCCATAAACAGCCGGTGGACGTTGGACGTTCTGACACTAAAAGATAAAAAAAATAGACTCATTTATTAATGTGACGATTGTTTCTGCTGGTAATTAGAAAGAAAAAGAAGGTTTGAGAAAAAAGCTGGAAGCAATGGAGGCTAAAAGACACTGATACAACGATGAACAAAGACATGAATCCAAATAAATCATTTAATTAGAGGTGATTGGAATCATTAACAGACTAATTAACCCATAAAGACCCAAACCCTTTTAAACCCTTCCACCTAAACCATCGACTGATGGAACTGTTGATCCACTAATCCTATCAATACATGTCAATAACTGGTGTCAAATTACAGTTAGTCATCTTTTCATGGTCATCAGATATGACCCATTTGGAATGTTCAGAGGCTCGGTAGTTACCATGGAAACAGTCATCTTCAACCACATTGATTCACCAGTAAAACCAAAGGAGTTGGATGAATGACAGTGGATGGACACATTGGGTTTATGTTCAGTTAATGAGAGACTGGGCACTTTTTTTTTCTGTTTTTAGAATAGAATAGAATAGAATAGAATAGAATAGAATAGAATAGAATAGAATAGAACAGAACAGAATAGAACGTCTTTGTCATTGTAGTGTCACAACCCAGCTCAGAGGTTGTGACTAAACAGGGAGACAAAGGAGGTGGTAGTGAAACAATGATTTATTAACTAACAGATAACAATAAGTAGCCGCAAAACAACAACGAACAGCCAGCTGGGAGGTGGACCAGGGCAGGATGGTCCAGGGCCGGGAGAGCAGACCAGAGACAGCAAGCAGACCAGAGCCAAGCCAGAGTGCAGTAGGAAGACCAGAGAGCCGACCAGAGCCACGTTCCCCAGAACATCCAGAATGAGCCGCTTAAATAGAGGTGGCACCTGTCACAGGTGCACTGATCAGTTGGCCGCAATCTGAAAACAAACAAGATAAACAGTGCCCCTAGTGCCTAGGAGGTGCGGGGCCGTCACAACAGGTACAACAAAATTAAAAAGTGCAATTGTCTTTAGGTGCCATGAGATTATAAATAATGCATATAAAAGAGTACAAAAACTGAAATATAAAAGAAAAACCCTGACACAAAAATATCTAAAAAAGTAGTATACTAAAGTGTCACTGGAAGTATAAAAGACACATAAAACTTCATCATTATACCCCTTGACAGTATTCAGTATGTTCTGTTTTTCATATAATAACCTTCAACTTTACTCTGAGCTTTTATTAAAAATAGGAACATACATGATTTACGCTGGAAAAACATAAAAATACATATAAATAAATATAAATATAAATATAAATATATAAAAGTTGAATTTAGAGAAAAAAATCGTTCAGGAACTGACACAAAAGTATCACTGGGTCCTTATGGGTTAATATCAGGTGAGTTTAATGAATCCAGTCCTGGTTTTCAACAGGAAGTCAAGGTGGAGTTAACTATCCCCTTCATCAGCTGACCAGGTCACGGGTCTCATCCGTTTCCAGTCGACCTGGTCGGGTTTGTTTGACCTGGACCTGGATCTGAAGCACGGAGACCTATTTATATCGACCTCCTGGGACCAAACCCAGAGTAAATACTGAGAGTTCATGTGGATGTTTTTACGTCTCAAACGACCTTGAAGGTTTCAGCAAATCACAGAAAATGATAAAGTCGCTTTTTCTGAACCAAAGAAGAAAATGATTATTACCATGTTTGTTTTCTGTCAGTTTAGGACCAAAGTGTAGAAAATGGAACAATAATAATGACAACAACAAAAAAAAGACAGAATAAAAGCAGAGTTTGATTAAGTGAAAACAGGATCTAAATGTCTGACGTTTCCATAAAAAACATGTTTGACCTTTTCAGTCCTATTTTATTTTCCATGTTTCCGTTCCCATTTGTTTTATATATTATGTTTCTTCTGCAGCTCGGCCTTTCAATCATTAATGTCACAGATTTAATTTGCTTTCTGTTTCTTATTTCAGACTTACACTCCCTCGGCCTTTATTTTCCAGATATTTCTTGTTTTTTTTGGAGGTTTTTTTTATGCGTATTTGATTAAAAGAAAAAAACATGAGGAAGCGTCGGATTTAACCCTGATGCTGTAAAAGTAAATCATGGAAGCTTTTTTTTCTTCCCCCCCCTCTCATTAAACATTCACTTCATTATTATTGTTCATACGCATTACTTAAGGTCAGTTCTCTGTGTTTCTTTACATTCATATTTTCTTTATAAAGAACAAGAGTCTGAAGTCAATAATCGTCAAAATTAATGAACGTGTGATCATGTGTTGATGTTGACTCCATGTCTGTAGTATTTACCCATAATCCACCAGACTGAATAAATAAAAACATGACCCATGGATGGTCTGAATGATGATTCTGAAATGCTTTTAGATTTACTAGTAGGGTCACATTCATGTCACTAAATCAATTCAACACTATACTTGTGTGATGACATTTCAGTTAAAACCTGCAAATGTCAAAGTGTTGGAAAATAAAACAGAAGAAGAAGAGATGGTTCAATGTCTAAAAGGTATGGATGATGATGGTGGTGGTGGAGGTGGAGGTGGGAAAGGACATGTTCTGGTATCCCATCTGTTTTGCCCACTTTAGATTGATTGTAAAAAAAAAAAAAAAATTAAAAATAGGTGTGTCTGGCTCAGTCAAATACATAATTATGTCGAGAAAATCATTTTTGACAATATTCAGTGATACACGACAGAAACAAAACAACAATATCAAGCATTTCCAAAATGGATCCTTTTAGCCTGATAATGTGTGTAATACTAAGTCTGGAACTTTTGGATTCATAGAAACATGATTTACTCAACTGGAAAGGAGTTCCATTAAAGCAACAAATATTCGAGATCATAAGAACAACAAACATTTGTTAATAAGACATGTTTAGGTCATCAGTTGGGATGTTCCATTCACTTCTGCATGGAATGGATCATTTTCAAAGGGCTCATATTTTGCTAAACCCACTTTTATTAGCCTTTGCTCTGTCTTACCAGAGCAGTGAACATAACCACTGTGAAACAATCAAACTGTGTTTCAGCTGTTTAAGTTTACTCTACTTCAATCAACATGGCACATGACCTTATGTTCTAAAAACACAGGCTGATGATGTCATATTCATCTGACTTATTTGCGTATTATCAGCAAATCAAGCCTGAAATGTTCTGAACGTCAGAATTAGTTGGTTTTAATCAGGTTTAATCATGTTTATTCCGCTCAGATCCAGTGAGATACTGAGCTTTAATGTCATCAGGTCAGTTTCGTGTTTGCAGAAGATTTAGAGAATTAATTCATTTCTGTTTTGGTCATCTGTGGTCATTTCTGAGCTGAGTGTTTTGAACACTCGAACGTGTTGAATCTCCTGCCTCGGTCTGACTCACACTGGGCTTCACATTCCTCCGTCTCCTTCGTCTACGTCTGCAGGAAAGGTCACTGGGATAATTAGGGCCGTCTGAGGCTGCCCCCCCCCCACCCCCCATTCGTCCAGACATCGGCCAGAGTTTCCAACCGGCCTCGCTCTGCTCCGTCCTTCAGCCGACTGTCCATCACTCAGGTCAGCTTAGTCTGGATCAGGCCCGACACCGGGGGGGAGGGGGGGGGGGGTCAGGCGGAGATACCGTAAGTAGCGTCAGCATTAAGACATTTCATTTTAGCAGGGCGCTAACCTAATTACCCCTGCTACCCCGCCGCACATATCTGCAATCTAATAAGTAATTAGCATCCAGAGCTGCTTTGACTCGGCAGGAGGAGGAGAAGGGGTGTGTGTGTGTGTGTGTGTGTGTGTGTGTGTGTGTGTGTGTGTGTGTGTGTGTGTGTGTGTGTGTGTGT
>JAQQZY010000023.1:33506797-33520714 GCA_030068375.1 Ostorhinchus rueppellii | reverse complement strand
ACAAGAGGTGATTGATTGCATTAACACAAAGGGTCCACCAACCAGAAAAAAAGACGTATCGTTAATCATAGCTGGCTGTTTGTCATACAAACTAGTCACAAAAATGTAATGATATGTCAAATACCGACAGCAGTACAGATAGCTAATCAAACCATAGCACAGATACTACGGCTAATAACTGATCTTATCTTAGCTGAAATCATTAACGACACACAAAACACATGGATCGTTGGCACAGATCCTGGCTTCAGTTTAAGGCGCTGTGAAAAGCCAGCTTGATACTGTCTGAGGTTGGAGAAACAATCCGGGGTGAAGTGGCCTGAGCAAACGACCAACCTCGGACTGAAGTTTTGTGGAACACAGTTGTAAATATACATCACCCATTCCCGCTGACTATTAGGTTCTTGGGGAAGTTTGTGTAAAGTCTTGACCTGCCCCAAACATCCTGGAACAATCCATGCATGGTCCGACATTTCTTTGTTGTTTCCATCTCCTTATAAACTGCTGTTTGAGCTAGTTTATGCTTCTTCCATATGCCCACATTACAGTGGGTCTGGACATGCAGATGAGAGGGGGTGTAACCAAAAGGGCTGTGCACTTATGACATAATATCACAGCTCTGTTCAGATCAGCCCATTCCAACAGGGCTATTTCTAGTTTAACTGTATCCGAAAACAGGTGGGAGAAGGCGGTGAAGTTTTTGGTGCGGTGCCTTGGACACCACCAGCAGCCTAAATTCAACAGGAACAAGCTAAATGTGGTTTTGACTTCTGGGACCCCTTTAAAACCATATTTATTTGCTGCACTTTGAAAAACTCACAGTGATACTGCTCATTTCGTAGAGAAGCAGCAGCACTCCAGGCGTGCATGTGCAGTTTGTAATGTTTGGCATCTGAAAACATGGTGGAGGGTGCCGCACAGACAGCGCTCCGGAAATCTATCTCCCATTAAAAGGGTTATTGTGGATAATGCTTCTGCCATATTTCTTTGTTTAAAATGTTAGTGTTGCTTTTATATGCACATTTGATTTCTAGAAAAGGTCCATGAAACAGTGAAAGTGTTCTTTCTGTATCAGTTCTTAAATCTACAAGATTTGATCTATATAGTCGTAAGCACTGAATGTAAAGAAAAGTATTCTTGGTTCTTATCTACAAGTGCAGTTTCCTTTTATGGCCATAACGTGCCATCATGTAATGTGTATTCGTTTGATGTTTACATGTTAATATTGTAATGTTTCTGCCAACAGAATGTATGTTGTGCATGCTATTTTATTATTACTATTATTTTTTTTTTTAATAAAACTTGGTTAAATTACTTCAGTCTGTGTATAAGTACTTTCTCAACATTTTGAGCACATTTCAACAAAAAAAGTGTCCTTGTCTACACATGGTCAACAGATGGAATTGGCTTATTGCTAAATATGGTCCGACATCTTCTCTCCCTGTTTTATATCAAATAAAGCTCTACATGCCAGATATTAAAAGCTCCCAGCACATGGTCTTTCCCAACTTACTACCAGTTAACGCATACCTGCTAACTTTCTCAAAAAAAAAAAAAAAAAAAAAAGGCCTCAAGTTGTTAACAATATATACAGTTAAGGTTTATGGTGTTTATCAGTATATTATTGGACGCTATTTAAGGTTATGGAACCTTCACTTGAACACGTTACTCCGGTTCATCTCACAATCACGCTGGTGTTTTTACTTTAGTTTTCTCAAGAGAACGATTGTTCAAGGGAAGTGATTTACAACAATAATTTTTTTCTAAAAGGAGATGCACCATCATCTATCAACTATCTATAGATACCGTTTATGTGAAACAAAGCCTCTGAAACTCCAGATGTTTGTAATTAATAGTATTTTTTGCTTTCAAGGTTTTCCCAATCTGACAAATAAACATAAAAGGGTCATCTTTGAAACGTTACAAAGACATATGTAACTGAACAAGTTTGCATTTCCTTTAATTTTAGTTTTTTTAAACCAATTTATACCATTTTCATAACATAATACTTGTTCCAGAATCATGAAAATTATTTCCCTATTATAACTAAATCCACCAGGTTTGTATTTGACACCATATTGAGGTCGCTGCAGATTCCACAGTTGATGGCAATGACAAGATGAGGTGGAGACAGTGGAGGTGAAACTTCTGAACTAAAGAACCTGAGCTGTTTGATGATGAAGATAATTTAGTATCTACTCAGTTTCAGTAAAAGCTAGAAAGAAGCAGCAGAAAGAACCAACTGAACTGATAAACTTGAATATTCTCATGAACCAGTTCATTTTTTTTTTTATTTTTTTTTTTTTTTTAAGTTGTTTCAGGAATTCAGCCTTGTTCATTAAGTGTGTTTTGTAGCATTTCTGAAATAACTAAATCAACCAGGTTTGGTTATTCCACTCTTGTCTGGAACACAACACTGATTCTCTTTAAGAGTTATTGTGACAGAATGGGACATTTTTTTCCCCTCTGAAATTATTTACTTGCATGGAATTTGATCTATTCTGATGGTGTTTTTCCAACAGGACAATAAACTCCTCATGGTCATGTTCACCAATGCTCTAAGATGCCTCTAAACACATTATTGTGGCATTGAACAGAAAATATGAAGCAATGTGACGCACATGCAAATGTCCAAATCCATACATCACTACTGTGAGAAATCCAACAACATGCATTGAATCTGACCTTGTTAGACACGGACTATTTAAGACTGAATTTGTCGACATTTTCAGCATAAAAATACGGTACATACAGTGCCCTTGTACGTCACTGTCCTGTTCTATGTCAATCGGTCCCTAGTTGAATGCGTGGGGTTGTCAGATTCTGTCTCTTTGTTCGAGGCCTGTGGTCTGGATGCAGATCAGTCATCCAATAAAAGTGAGTGGTACTGTCACTGGAAGAGAACTCAATTCATTCAATATTTTCGATATTCGATATTTGTAACCACTTACATGTTATAAACCATCAAAATACAGACCATTAGAAGGAAAGGAACATTTAGAATATTCAAAAAATTTGTTAAAATAGAAAATATAAGTATTCTACAACTGTGAAGAAACTTTATCAACATTGTCCTAATGAAGAGACATATAAAATTAGAAATTAATCTGAATACTTTCAGCAAAGACGAAGTTTGAAGAAATTGCTAATGAAGACGATGAGGATGATGATGACAATGATGTCAAACACAATGCCTCCACAACAACTCATGGCCTATTGGCCAGTGAGATAAGCATAACACAAATGAAGCTGATATATAAAACTAACCCAAAACTCTGATGTCAGAACAGGACAACAACTCCAGTCTGGTCCTGTGAAGAGTCATCCATGTTTGATCAAATCCCTTCGTAGCCGTTTGTAGCTGTGTGCAGAACTGGGCTATAGCCTCAGGTCACCTTTAGCTTTGTTCTTTTCAGGGTCTTAATGAGTTTTGCAAATTTATTTTTCATTCTCTTTGTGAAGCAAAAACAGGAAAATGCAGGAAATATATGACTGTATTAAAACACAGAAACATTCGGATGTCAGTGTCAGTATTTAATAAAACCCATGTGTTTTAGGACATTTTCAGCTCTGGAGGGTTTCATAAACCATCTTGTGATTCATTCTTTCATTTACCTACCTACCTACCTATCTATCTATCTGGGGCAATGGCGTGAAACATCGTGGACATAGAGAACATCTGATATTGTGCCTTTCTTTAGCTTCTCCAGGTATTGCATGAAAGTCCTTTGGTTACCGTATGCTGTCATCTGCTCAGAGTTGCTAATAAACTCACTCATTGCGTGTTGCCCTGTCAAGCTCACGCTGAATCTTTTCATCGGCCACCAGGGACAGAAATATCTGAACTTCCTCAACCGACCACAGTGTCATATTGCGAGCTGTCATTATGGATGAAAAGTCACAGAAACAATAGTTATGCAATTAAGTACTAACTCCTGTCTGTATCATGTGATTAAAAGACAGAATAGTAAACATGGAAGATATTGATGTAAGAACTGAAGTGATTTTGGATATTATCAAAAAAACATGGAAAATGGCTGGATATCAGCCCTTAAATGGAATTCTTATGAGCTATTGTTATTGTTATTATATTTGTCCAAACCAATGTACCTTTAGTTGTACCAGGCATTAAAATGAATGAGAAATTAAAGAAAGCAAGAGTGGTCCAATAATTTTTTCCGTGATTTAGCCTACCAACCTCCAAATCTGGTTTTTAGCCTCGGTCACATTGGCCACAGGGTATTGTCATCAGTTGGTTGTCTGTCTGTCCGTCTGTCCAAAAACTTTGCAGTGCAATAAGAAGTCGGGCCTAGGGTTTTATAGTCCAAGCACATTATGTTTTAAAAATGGCAGGCCCCGCATCGATGACATAATGACGCAGTAGTGACAACTCTCGGACTCATCAGTGGTCTGCAGTGTTTACATGTCACACTTTAGTATCTTTTCACCAGCTTTGGGACCTTGGCTGAGCAGATACTACGAAAATAGTACCGGGTACTAGATCCCTGGTACTTTTTATGCAATAGAAACGCAAAAACACTGAGTCAAGTCGAGCTGGTACCACATAGCAATAACAGCATTAGTTTACAGACTAACAAATGCAGATAAATGGTCAGAACTCTGCTACAACAAATCTTTTGGTGTTTCATTACTATATGTGTGTTTTCATGCCCAATTTGATTGTTTAGGTCTTTTGTCAGTAAAATGCTGGATTTGGGGTTGGTTTTTGTCTCAAAGCGGATCTTCAAACTACTATCTGAAGGTCTCACTAACAATGGGACTGGACTAGAACTAGATCAGACACAGAAAACCCTGACATTTATTTCCAGAACAGTCAATGGTGGAATCTGTTTATTATCCGATTCATTCATTTACATTATTACTGAGATTTGACATAAAAATCTAATTAACTGGCCTCGTTCTGCCAGAAAGAAACGTCAGCCAAACCTGCAGTAAAATGTGTCACCTTAAACTAGAGTTCCTCCTTAACAACAGTGTTCAGAAAACTCACAGCTGTGTGTAAATTACTCAGATGGCCATGTCAAACTTTTATTGACACTTGGGAATCATAAAGAAACTAGAAGACGCCATCACAGCCTGGCCTCTGGACACAAACGTCTCCTCAGTCTGTTAGAGTTGAGCGACAGGTCTGGTCCAAATCGCTGTCATTCTAGGATCCAGGGAGTTTGGCTGGTTTTCATCTCATTAAATAAATCACATTCAACTCAGAAAAAAACAGAGATGGAGTCTTTGCAAAATAGTGCTGTTTTGGTGAATCATTTGCATGGATGGAAGCTGCATTTGCCAAATCTTAACCATATTCATCTGAATCCAGTCCAACAGAACTAAAGACATAATGCCAAGGTTACAGAATCCATTTTTATATTATCCACTAAGGTTTTTGCTGTACATTTCAAGTTCTGGTTTTGTCTTGAATGAATGAATCTTGACTATAACACAACTACACAACCAGTGGACATTAGGGCCCAAACACTAAAAACTACCAACTGAAGTCCTGTTAAATTCAGGCCAGTGATCTTGGAGTTCCATGTGACAGCACGTACATAGTGCCAGTGGAAATGACTGATAAAAATGTAGCACCGAGTCCTGTCATGTTTGCATCCAACGGTGGTGTTGAAAGGCTGAACCTAAAAGCGTTCTTGTAACAGGAAAATGGAAAAGGCCGCAGGGTTTTACAGGGAGGTGTCGGTAAGGGATGAGGGATCATCGGTGGTGGTGGGGGTGGTGGGGCTGAGTGATGGGGGGGCTCAGGGGAGAAGGAATACAAGTTTCTTCTTTTTCCACATTAACTGAGGCTCTTTTGTCTCTTTCTTGACCTCCAAACCTAGGGACAGCATCTTCTACCAACTGGACCCACCGTTGGATCCAGATTATAGAACCGGGCCTGATCAGAGCCTCCACTTCCACTTATATAACACAAGTTACAAAGCCTCACAAGTTGAGAGTCAGTCCCAACATCCAGACCTGAGGAAACTGGAGTAAAGCCTCCTCAGATCCACTGTTCTGTCCTTAAACATCTCCTGAACCCTGACACTGAGCGACCACCTCACATTACAGCATTCAGATAAATGTGAAATGAAATCCATTGACAAAGTACTTTAGTGGTTGTCAAAGTGTCCGCAGAGATGGGGTTGTGTGATCACAGGTCTGTGGGAGGAGCCCCCGAACCCCCCCTCCCCCACGTCCCCATGAATTCACATCTCTGTCAGGCCCTGAGGCTCATCGGCCTCTTTGATTGTCCGACTTCAGGGAGATCTGACGTTTCTCACCCATCGCTTCAACAAAAAGGCTTCAAAAGCGCTGGCAGCAGTTGTTTCTGCTGACTATCTCCACTCTGATCAAATACAAACCCCAATGCTGGGGCTTTTGGTTGAATTGTGAAGGGGGGGGGGGGGGGGGGGGGGTTGCTGCAAACCTCACTGTCTGTGTGTTTTAGGCTCATGTTTAGAAGACTTGAAAAGCTCTCAGCTGAAAAACCATATCAGGCTTAATATCAGAGGAAATGTGACAAAACCGACGAAAAAAAACAAGAGATTTTTTAGACAAACCCGAGCAGGCGTCATTTCATATGAACTACAACCACTTAGCCCCTCCCCTCAGGAGAACAGTTTGGGTTTCTAATAGAGTGTTGTATGAAAGCTGCAGCTGACGTCCCTTCAAATGATGCTGTTTGACAACACCTTTGAGTCCAACATGACGGAGGTGGAGCTCTGATGTTGGCAACCAACGAAAATTAGGTTTCACTTCTGATCACTACAAAGAGCAAAGAATAAACTCTGAGAGATTAGAAGAAAAACACTCAACCACAGAGCCCCGAGTCACAGATGGAGGTAAAGTAGATCTGTTGAAATCAATTTATATCATGTATTTCCTCAAATAGTGTCCAGGTCTTTATTCTCTGAGCTGCTGATGGTACCAGGCCTTTATTGAAGGAGGTCTGGATCAGTGTCTGGCCATTATTTATAACTTCCTCTGTTCAAGTAGAAATAGTCAGATTCAACTGTAGTTTGTCTGTGCATACAAAACATTAATTTACTCACAGTGAAAACAAATGATCATATGGCTCAAATATTCAGACACGCACACAGTTTGTGCATGTTTTCCAGGAAGTAGGACTCTATTATCTACTGGTCTCCTGGTGAAACCCTGTCACCATCGTGTCTACATGACCCAGCAAAGATCAAACAGGACAAATTCACAACCCCCCCCAAACCATTTTCATCAGTACTAAACATGCAACTACCATAACTTCCTGTTGACATTCTATTTTTAAGACACGACAAGTAAAATACCCAATTATACCAATACTAAATATAGCCCCTAAAAACATGCCGTTAGGATGGAAGTACGGTTGGATGGATGGAAGTACGGATGGATGGATGGAAGTACGGATGGATGGATGGACAGATCTTAACATCAATGCTTTCAACAGCCAGTGATAATCCAGTTCTCCCAAAATGAGATAAGACTTTCTTTTTCCACCGAGGGGAAATTACACAGTTAACAGCAGCAACAAACAATATGAAATTACCAGTAGAAAAGACCAGTAGAAAAACCACAAATTAGTGAAAATGAGAATATAGAGAAAAATCTGAAATCTGGTGTTTATATAAATATTCATAAAAATGAAGGTTTTGAATTAAAAATTAAATATTAAAATGGCAGCACATGTATATGGTGTCGAGTCAGTTGCATCTAATGGTGAAGTTGCAGATTTCACCCAGATGAACATCAAACTCCACTTTCCCAGTGATGGTAGTATGTATCTGCCAAATGCATAAATGTAATGTAAATGTAATGTAATGTAATGTAATGTAATGTAATGTATGTAATGATGGTGATAGTAATGATGAAAGCGTTAGAATCAGACCTTAACTCTGGTCTCAACTCAGACACAGTAAGTGATGATTTTTTTTTGTTTTGTTTGTTTTGTTTTTTAAAGTTTTATTGGCTTTTCAGCAAACAAAAAGAGGCCAATACTTTGACTTGCATATTGGTATAGATCAAGAAGAATCAATAATCTTTATTTGTCATTGTGCATATTTTAGAGCAACAAAAATCACTTCCAGTTACAAACATCCAACAGGACCAGTTACAACTGATGAATCGCAGGTTGGCCCATGCTCCACGTCCCCCCACCAAGAATCAAAAATCTTTGTCAATGCACATATTTCAGGGCAACACAAATCAATACCTGTACAGGAGAAAAATAAATATTTTTTTTTTAAAATTTACCAGAAAGGGATTCATGTAGCTCTGAGATGATGATGATGATGTGGTTCTTCACATAGGTTTAGGAAGAACCCAACTCCATCTGGAGGACCATTTCCAAACCCATGCCAACAAAACAAGTCAAAAAATAAGTCACCTTGCATGAGCTGGTAACAAATGCAGACGCAGAGTTACCCCTGAAAACCCGTAACCCATCACACATCATCAGAGTGTCACAGGACAGCGATACCAACTCAATTTATGCTCTGGAAGCAATGTTGTCAAGCAGCACTATCGCTCACACTCAGCTGTGACAACCCATCATCTGTGATACACAAACTGCTACTTTTTGGAGACTGGAAGGATATCAAGGCGATCCTCATCCAGCCAGTCAGCTTATCTGTGCAGCCTGGCAGGGTGGGGGTGCAGCAACACAACCTGCTGGGGGAAGATTGGCCACCAAAATACCGGCAACCTGCTTTGTTTTCCACACGGCGGTGTTTCACATCTGAGTGGAGGTATGGGCTGGGAATTAAGATGTAATAATAATCATGAGCTGGTGTTTCAGGCTCATCATTCATTCTTTTTGACTCTTTTGTACAGAATAGTGAGGGATTACACATTTTTACATTCTAAAGTTTAGCTGGTTTTCATTACTCAGGAGATCAGAGGACTTTGTGTAAAGCATAGCGTGAAATGTTGCAACGTTGCCGCCATCTTCCTCAGGAGAGACAATATCGAGGCTTATGTTGAAGCCTCGCAGCTGTCAGAGGTTTGGACAGAACTTAAATCAAGACTAATGTACAGATAAATCAAACAAAAGATCTGGCGTGCTCGACTCAAAGTTCTTAAAACGTAGGATGGTTGCCAAGAGAAAAAACTCACACAAGTACTCACACAACTGAAGCTGTCAGCACTCACAAATCACTCTGGAAGTGTCTCTTATTATAGTACTGCATGGCAGCAAGAAAGAAAATGGACACAGACTCAGACTGAATCAGGAGTCATGCACAGATATGATAGAATACCATACTTCTGTTGGAATGTTTGTACTTTTTTGCAGTTGAACCAGTATTTGTACTTTGACCACAGTATTTTTACCACATATGTCTACAGCTCTGGCAGTAACTCCCAAAAGAAATGGAAATATTTCAGTCCTTCATTGAAGCACTGACATTTTAAATAGAATTATACGTTTTAAAACATTTCCTTGTGCTCTCCATAAACTGTAAATGCTCTGCTTGGGTCTGAATTCTTCATTAATTCAACTCCACAGGTCCATCTTCAACCCTATTTCTGAATAATGACAAAAGAATGGTTCTTTTGTATGGAAGCAATTAGTTACCATAATCCAAATTAAAATGCATTTGCAGAAATGCTTTTTTATTTTAAGAATATGGCTGTATTATTTGACACCTAAATGAAATTATTAATAAATTATCCAATCTGCATTTTCATTCTGTTATTCAAGACAGCTCATTCTTTTAGTTAATTAAGAAGAAAAAGAAAAATACATTTGAGATTTAATTTTCTAAACATGCCCCAGCAAATAGTTACCAAACTTCAATTTGAAAACTAAAATTCTAATGCATTAGCAAAACTCCTTTTGCATTTTAAGAAGGGGGCCACATTATTTGACACAAATAAAATAAGTATTCAATCATCCACTCTGCATTTACTTTCTTATTCATGGTGCACATTTTACGACACAAAAAGAAAACGGAGGACATTGCGTTTTCATTTTCGTGGTCTGCCTTCCAAAAAAGCTACCACAATTCAAAAATGCATTCGCAAACTAAGTGGTGCTGGAGAATGACGTCAGCAGCAGCTCCTCACCCCCGTGCTGACTGTGGTGGTTATGGTGCTATAATACGGTAGGGGGCGCTATGTATATTTGATGCTGGAGCACTTCCAAACTACCTGTGGTTTCCAGGGCACATCAACTTGAACATGGGGCTCCCAGACAGCATTGTACAAACACTGTTGGAATTAGCTGCCCAGGTGGACTTGAATAATTAATTAATCTATTAGTACATTATCAGCTGCATTTATTACATATTCAGAGGATGTTTTCACACATTCTTTATTTCATTCATTGTAAAATAAAAATAAATTGAATAGAAATATAAATGTTCTCCATACTAGAATGAAAGGGAGCAGAAAGAAAACTAGTCTCATTTCATTTATTTGCTTATATTAGGTCTTTAAATTGCCACAGACATAGTTTACTTACTGTAAACAGGTTCACAAAGCATATCAGATGTCATGTTGGACATGCTCTGTGGACTGGACCACATTAGAACATGATACTGACAGTGTGGAGGGATTCTTAAAATAATATGGATTTGATGCAGAAAAATTCCAATAAATGCGATGTTGTTTCATTGGCATGTGAGGTGTTGGTGTGTTTACTATGACAGCTTACACTGCATGTTGAGCTGTGTGTGTTGCACTGAATTATTCACCACCAGCCTCTGTTAATGTCGCCCTGCTGCCTTGCAGAATTCTGCAGATACAAAGCAGTTAAACCATAAATAAATAAACCAGAAAATACTGCATCCAGCACAAAACAGGACATCTCAGGGGCCCACAGCGATCGCGCACAGTGGAGGGATTTAATAAGAAGTTATGATCCTGAAACGTGACGGATGCAGGACTTTATGTTAGTCACACATAGTGAATTAACATATTAACTGGGTCAGATTAGTGGAGAATCAGCACAGTGACACAGCATTCATTAATGCAGGACACAGCATCATACCAAATACAAATGGGTCAACACATCAATCATCACACAACTGGCAGGAAAAGTTCAACTGTTAAATAAGATGGAAAACTGAGCAAACAGACCATTCAGTGCTCCACTGTGATTGGCCATGCTACAAATAACACTGGTCTACAACTTTTTTTTTTTTTTTTCAGAAATTATCTGCCTCAGAGATTAAATGTGCTAAATGTTCCATATTTTAATCAGATTAATTGCAAAACAAATGACCAAAGTGCTGGTTTGATGACGTTTTCAAAGTATATGATAAAGTGTTATGTATTCATATTGGTTTATGTACATTTATTCAATAGATTTAGAAATGTTCCACTAGATCAGGGGTGCCCAATCCTGGTCCTCGAGGGCTACTATCCTGCATGTTTTAGATGTTTTTCTCTTCCAATGCACCTGACAGGTCATTTTCAGACCTCTGCAGAGCTTGATGATTAGCTTATCCTTTGAATGAGGTGTGTTGGAGGAGGGATACATCTAAAACATGCAGGATAGTAGCTCACGAGGACCAGGATCGGGCACCCCTGCACTAGATAGAATCATAAAGTGAATGTATTGTAATGTACAGACAGTGTTTTGAAGAAGATCTGGGAGCTCTGGGACTAATATTCCTTTAGAGTGAAACCCGTTACATCGTTAATTCTCAAATTTCACATTTTGACCCAAGAAAAGACTCATTAAAAACCATGAACTGTCACATTACAGTGAATGCACAGAAAGTAAAAGAACATTTTAGGATCATTTCACATCCTAAACCTTCAAATATCTAGTTTAACTGTTAAATTTAAAGACTAGTCGGATAAGAAAGTACTTTTAAGGGTTTAGAGTCGAACCACCTCAGAGGATATTTTACACCAAGGACTTTTTATTGGTCTATGACTGAATATAAAGACGAACAAATGTGACCCACAGTAGAGTCATGTCTGAATATGATCAGTGATTGGTTATTGCAGCTGTCAATCATACACTGTGATGGGGCAACGTCTGCAACACTGGGTAGGTTTTCTACAGCCTGTAAACAGAGTCCACAGAAAGAGTTGTTTAATTTGCAACTATATTTAATTAGAATATGATTAAAGAGAATTATGACCAATGATACCAAAACACTATGAAGTAGTGCATGTGTGAGACCCATTAAAGGGCTGACGACACAACGTTTATGCCAGCAAAACTATTAAAGACAATACACCAACAATTGTATTCCATAAAGACCCAGTCCTACTTCTGTGGCAGTTCCCAAATTAATTTTTCCCTCTGTGTAACTTTTTGTGATTTATCAACATTCATTGCAATATTATCCTCTACATTTGGCACTTTTTCAATGAAAATAGGTATTTTTCTGTGCTTCCTTTATTGATCATTGTAGATGTTCATTAAAGCTTAGATTAAAATTGAGGGTTACTATATCAGAAACAAAGAAAACTTAAGAAAAGTAACTTTTTTAGCAAAGATATCAGTAACTGAATGTAAAAATGGCTGTGTGCATCCACTGTCATTGATCAAACTCCATGGGTTTATTATTTTTTATTTAATTTCATTCAGTTTGTGCCTCTTGTTGCTTTTTTTCAAAGTTATTTCATTCCTTTTGTTTTACTCAATTTCAGTCTCTTTTTGCTTATGTTTTCAAATTGCTTATTATTTTGTACATTTTTTAGTTTAATTTAATTTACTATTTAATATACGCAATAAAAAAAAAAAAACCCAGTGTCTCCATCCACTGTCATTGATCCAATTCCTTGGACTCCTTTTACTGGTGAATCAAGTGTTGTAGAGGATAATGGTGTTTCCACGGTAACTACATAGCCTCTGAACATCCAAATGGATCATATCTGATAACCATGATAAGATGAATAACTGTTTTTCCACCAATCATTTACACGGATTGATACGATGAGTGTATCAGACGTTATTAAACATTTCAGATGAGGGCATGGTTTTGGTTTACAGTGACTGTTTGGGTATTTATGGGTTAAATATCAGGATTTGTATTAATTGCATATAAAATCCATTGGCCATTAAATTCACTTCTAAAATGGTGTGTTTAAGGTGTTCAACTGCCTCCAAATCCTGTTAACTTCCTGCAGTAATTGCCTGGCTGAGTATCCAAACTACACAGTATTTTTCACAGCGCTGGAAACTCCTGCACATCAGAGTGAAAATATTATAGGTGTTCTCATGGGGCTTCACTAGCACACTGATCTGGGGAGAAATTGGCTGCCACCTGTGGAAGCTCTTAAGCAGTTGAATAAATGCAGCGAGTGCAGCCTGGAGTGGGCCGCCACCTTAAGCCGGGGCCAACTATTTGAATGCATTACAATAATCCAAGCATTTCACTATTCCAAGCAAGCTGCATGCCTGCAGGCTCCAGATTAGCAAGGCGCTACTGTATTTTTAATGCTGTAAAAACTCCATAGCACAGTTTGGATTACAGCCCAAAATGTGGAATGCATAATGATCCAGCAGGTATGGCGAGGTTATGGAGGGTCACGGCGGCAATTAACATACAACAAACAACAACAGCAGCCTCTCACGGCTAATAATCATTATCCAAAGAAGCAGACCAGCTTTACTTTGTTTATGACTCGGGTGGGTTTTTACGACCGGAGCCCATCGACCAATTAAAGTTTCACACCATCGCTCTTCCAGCAGCGATTGGCGTCCACTTAGTGCACGTTGGATCCGTCTCTCTCAGTTTACTCAAGCGCAAACACACATGTGCATACAGACGGAGGGGTTTATGACAGATGCTTTCATCTGTTCTACAGAGGAAAGGTGCACATGAAGACCACAGAAAAGAACGCAAAGAGCGGAAAAACAGGAAATACTATCCTCATCAATAAAGTATCTATCTATCTATCTATCTATCTATCTATCTATCTATCTATCTATCTATCTATCTATCTATCTAT
>JAQQZY010000023.1:33465708-33477365 GCA_030068375.1 Ostorhinchus rueppellii | reverse complement strand
ATGGAGCCTATCCCAGCTACTTAAGGGCGAAGGCGGGGTACACCCTGGACAAGTCACCAGTTCATCGCAGGGCTTATTATAATAATAATAATAATAATAATAATAATAATAATAATAATAATAATAATAATAATTATTATTATTATTATGACTACTATTACGGTTATTTAAAAAAATTATATACAAAATTTATTTTTTTGAGGGGGCGCAATGGTACATGTACCATCGTACTAATCTGTACACCCCTCATGGTTCAAAGCAAGCATGTATCGCAATCCAGCTCATTTTCAAATGACATTTTCAGACAACTCAATTATATAGAGTTTTACAAGATAGCTGATTAACGGAATGTTAGTGAAAAACTACCGACATATATATGACAACCACCCCTTTCAAAATCAGCATTAGTATCCACATTAGTAAAACCCCCACTGTCCTTGCCATGTTTGTCATTGACTTTCTTCTTCTCAAAAAACTTTATTCAGCAAGTATGGTAATTAAGAGTGGCGCCCGCTGGTGAATGGATTTAGAAGCGCTCATTCCAACATATATGACATGGAAGTATGAAGGCAGTGACACAGGACAGCATTAGAAACGGACGTGCCTATTTACATACATAAAGCCAGCATAAATGAGAATTTAGGCTCTCCATCAGCTCCTAGTTACATTTTGGCACACAGCCAGGCTCTACATCCAAACTCTACTATACCATGAACCGTGACTCAAGAACCACAATACATACCGAACCGTGGATAACCTATACCGCTGCATCTTATGTATGCATACAATAACATTGTAATATTATAACACAATAAGCTACTATCTATGTTCCCACTTGTTTCTACTAGTTCTTTCCAAAGTGCAATCTGCCCGTGAAAGACCGCTAAACTTTTGCGTCTTACCACGTCTCCCCAAGTTTCCCTCACTGCCAAAACACGGATTATCACACGCGTTTCACATCTTTACCACGCGTGCCGCCCGGAGTTGTCCGCAGGCTAAAATTTTGAGCAGTTCAAAACTTTTTGCCGTGTCCGACACCGTTCTGATTTTTCCCCACATCCTGCCACGTCTATAAATCGACTGTAGCTAATCTTACACTCGACATCAACGCGAACAACATCGTCTGCTTCACAGGAGGCCATTTTTAGACAGGTTTTGGCTGTGATTAAGCCGTAAAGCGCTGTGTGACCAGCCCTTAATATACATTATTTTTTGTGCTTGGGCAAATGTTAAATGCTAAATGTGTCTGTGCATTTTGTACTCACTTGGTAGAAGGGTGTTAGTGACTAGGATTTAACAGTTTATAATGTGATGATTTTAGTGGATGGGTCAGAATTTTTTTTAAAAACCACGTAACAAGGAACTTCTGAATTCGAACGTGAAAAAACTTGTGAAAATGAATATGATCTGTAATAACATGAAGTGCAAAGTGTGCATAATATGCTCACCTGGATACCAGAAGGTTAATTCATATTTTCCATCTTTTTCACAAGTGTTTTGTTTGCTTTTCCTCTCCTTTTTTATGAACTTTATTTGGGTAAATACTGCATGTGACACCATTCATTTCCACCACTAAAGTGAAACAAAATTGATGCTGTTTTCAGATTTTCTCATGGTGATAATGCATACTGATGGAGGCAGGTTCAAGACGACTGATCCGACCTCACATTGGACTCGTAAACACCGTCGGTTTGTTCCTGCTGTGCACTCAGCGTTCACGTGATGAGGAAAATAACTTGAGCAAACCCTCCTACATCTGCAATCACAGCTGATGAACAACACAACCAAGAAGGATAAATCCATCACACAAGCACCGTCTCCACACAACATGATGTATGTAGAAAGGCCGCGGCGTAGGAGGCTGCTCGTATTCGCCGCCTACACTTCAACGGTCGCCGTATGGAGCCGTTTCATGGTTTGGACTCGGACCGTGAACTCATCAAAGGTATTTCTGAAAACTCATAGAAAAATCACTGCCTGAAATAGAGAAGTGTCACTGTAGAATAAAGATGCAAGAGCAAGTGGAGGAAAAAAAAAATACAACAGTCAACACAATCAGTGCTCACAGGTGGGCGGGGACTTCCACATGGAGCACGGCATGATGGTATTGATCCTTTAAAAAAAACAGGTGGAAGAAGGAAACGCAGACCAAGCACCAGAACAATGAAGGCTTAGACCGGAAACAACTGCAATTAGACACCAATGGATGAATGTCCAACACCAAAGACGCTACATTTGGACAAAAAAAATAAAAAATCTACGTCAGCCATGAAACCAGGATCTGAAAGAAGGGGATGGTTTTAACCCATAAAGACCTAATGCTAATTATGTGTCAATTCCCAAATGAATTTTCCTCTATATTTAACCTTTATCTTCTTTATTTGGTCTTTTTCCAATAAAAATCGGATATTTTAATTTATTGGTCATGTCGATGTTCATTACAGCTCACATTAAAGTTGAGGGTTATTGCATCAGAAACAGAAAACTAAAGAAAAAAAGTAACTCTTTCAGCAAAGATATCAAAAACTGAACAGAAAAACAAGTGTCTCCATCCACTGCCATTGATCCAACTCCATGGGTTTCACTGGTAAGTCAATGTTGTAGAAAATGATGGTGTTTCCACGGTAACTGTGGAGCCTCTGAACGTCCAAATGGGTCGTATCTGATAACCATGAAAAGACGACAAACTGTATTTTACATCAATTACTTACATGGATTGATAGGATTAATGGATCAGAAGTTGTTAAATATTTTAGATCAGCAGATCCTTTTGGTCGCCAGTTCCTGTTTGGGTCTTTATGGGTTAAGATCCAATTATAGATATATATAGACATATCTACAGCCCAGGGGGAAAGACCTCGACTCCAAAATGAGTCATATGGAAGTACAGTCGCGTGACATACCACTGGTGGCCACTAGATGAGGCTCCATAAAGCCCCCAATTCCATTAACAAGTTCAAATCATGTTAGTTCAGGTTCCTCCTTCAAACAAATGTGATCTGAAGTGGATCAGAACCAGTACAATAAGAAGAGAATAACTGATAAATAATGATAAACACAAACTTTTTTCTATGTTTTACAGCAGGGGTTCCCAAAGTGGGGTATGCATACCTCCAGGGGTACTTGAAACTTTTTTGGGAAAAATACATTTACCAAGTCATCACGTACCAAATACAAAATAATGAGAATTAACGCTAAAATATAATACACAATAAATACATTCATAAAACAGTTTTATTTTCAATCACCGTTTAAGCTTTGGTAATATTTTAAGGACATTTCTATTTTATACTATTCAAAATTAGTTTGAGTAGCTAATTTTTTTTGTTGATGAAATGTTCATTTAGTAATGACCAAATTTTTTTATTAAAGAAAGAAGGTACTTCTCAGTTTATATTTTGCACACAAAATTTACTTGAATGTGTTATTTTTTATATATTACAGTTAAATATGTGTTGTTTATTTACAAAGTTTTGAAAATATAAACGGAAGAAATGGTGCCTTTTTTTTTTTTTTCAATCAAAAATGCTGAAGCAAGAGTTGTAGGTACTTGGCTAAAAAGTTTATTTCAGGGGGTACTCCACTGTAAAATGTTTGAGAACCACCGTTTCACAGTGAAAAAGGGACAATTACATAATAAAAATATTCATATCTATAAACTATCCTTTTAAAAAAAAAGTGAACATGACCCTGATTTTTTTTTAAGAAAATAAGTGTAATTTATTAATATTCTGCCTCAGTTCATCATTTCCACGTGCACATTATAACTTACAGATCACAGTGGATCTCCAAATACAGATAACCTTTAAAAACAGACTGAATATTTGTATTCGTATTTGTTAATACAGATTTGTATGAAGACATTTCAGGTTATTCATATTTGTTCAGATTATTCACATTTTTGTTAAAGGATCATTTGTAAATCTAAATATTTTCATGTCATTTTATTTTTGCCATTGAAACAAAGAACTAGAGAAGCACTCAGAGTGCGCAGACCTCCACCAAGGCAGGGTTTGTACTTTCACTCACTAGATGGCGCTGAATGTACAGATCACCACTAAAATCTAATTATCTGTAGGATACCCCATTTCTGACAATCTGTGAAAATTTCATGAAAACCCGTCCATAACTTTTTGAGTTATCTTGCTAACAGACAAACCAACGCCGATGAAAACACAACCTCCTTGGAGGAGGTAAACTGAAGTTATCATATTTATAGGCTATTCTGTTACTATTTTACTAGTTGTGATCCATTTTAGATCATATTTGTCTGAATGTGGATCTGAACTAATATGATTGTAACATCCTTTATTATTAATTTCTTAAGTGTAATTTTGTACTTTTCACACATTCATCCCATGGGCTGGATTGGATTTTTTTTTTTGGACAATATTGGCCCACAGGCCATACATTTGACTCCCCTGCCATACACCCACTAGGCCCTGAAACCCATAATTTGCAGGACGTGGCTGTGGTCATCTAACTCCATCTGATGTGGGCGATGCCTGACCTTTGACACCCCCCCCCCCCCAATCACAGTATAATCACTTAGTTTATTTAGAGCTCTGACTATTTAATGGCCGAGTAGGTTTCAGTGGAATCTGCACGATTATTTATCAGTGTCAGTAAATCAGGCCCGAGCGTAGTGTGGATGGAGAAGATAAGTGTATGATTGGACATGAAGGACCCCGTTCACAGGCGGCCTCTGTAGCACCTGTATGGATGTGGGCGTCCACTGGGAATAAACACTCACATCATATTAATAAACTCAACAACCAGCACAAGCCATGAACACCTCAGCTTCATCACTTTAACCCCCGGCAGGTTTTTTCTGCTGTGAGTTTGCGTCTGTATAAGGAATGGAATGGTTTCTTTGCCAAAGTCATACTCAAACTGAACTCTGCACTGAAAGTCCAGACAGTGAAATGACGGTGTAATAATACTCATTTGTTTGCTTTGAACTGAAATATTTAACTTTTTAACTGACCGACTGCAAAAATGTATTGCGTCTTATGTGTTAAAGGTTGTTTTCTACATTCTGGATGTTATATGTGTGATGAATGGTTTTTTCGGGTATCTCTTATTGAGATGCACTGTATGGAAATACAATGAAAATAAAGTTTCTTATCTTATGACGTCAATGACAGTGGAATAATTGAATGTAGAAACAGAAATCTGAAGCCAGTTACATGAAAAGTGTTTCATCCTCCAAAATCATCAAATCAACAGAAATGTCAAAAATTAAATGAGGAAAAAAAACAGAAAAACCTAAAGCAATTGAAAAGAAAAAACAGGTGAAGTCCCTTTGATGTAACAAAGATAAAGATGGAGGAAATCTGTACAAATGTAGCTGGTTGTGTGTGTGTGTGTGTGTGTGTGTGTGTGTGTGTGTGTGTGTGTGTGTGTGTGTGTGTGTGTGTGTGTGTGTGTCAATTTGACTATGTGGTGCCTTCAGTGTCCCGCCCGCAGAATCTGTCACCATAAACACAATTCCTTTATGTGACTGTATCCTACTGTTCAAAAATGCTTAAATGCAGATTTCTAATCCAGGTTTGGTGATTATTAAGAACAAAGCATTGAAGATCACGTGATTCTTGAATCATTGACTGCCCTAAACCCATTTTCTATGCAACCCAAGATAAAACTACTGAATCAAATCCATGTGGACACTGTTAAAACAGACAAAAAGTCACAATTCCAGCTCAAATGTTCAACTTGTGATGTTCCAAAACAGTATTAAATCTTTCCATCACAAATACTTTTCAGATAAAGGTTGAAAACGATGAACAGGCAGAAGAAAGTGAAAGGAAAACCCAGTGTTCATGTGTACATCCATAAACCAGGGAAGGCAGGTTCTACAATGCATGTGAAATGGGAACACTAACGACACCAGTATTAACGTTGCTCCATCATTAAAACCATCAGCCTCTTAGCGCCGTTGAGTGTATGAGAACGTTTAGTCCATACGACGACTGACCAGCAGTGAAAACATTAAAGCGCTTAAACAGTTGTGCTGCTGTTAGCGGATGATTTTACACATTTATAGGATAGACATTGTGCAAAAATGTCTCTATAAATTGCGTTTCGGACATTTTTCATTTCACTACGACCATAAAAGTACTTGAACACAACACACTGTTAATTTCAAATTCACTAGTGGAAAGGATCATCTTCCACACAGCACCTGAAAGGCAGCGTTTTGTCCTGGCTCCGTCAGCGTTGACTCTGGTGATGAACAGTGACCGTTTGTCCGGTGCGACGGCGGTGGCGTCCTCGGGGGCTGGCGGTCTGACTTTGTGCAGACGTCCTTCCTGCTCGGGGCTCAAACCACCGTAAATGTCACCGTTTTCATCTGGGTGCATTGATCCGACTCTGGGTCTTCAAACGCCGCCGGACCCTCCGTGGCCTTTATGGATTTGACACATTCCTCTGAACACCCCATAATGGTCCGGCAGCAAAGAGAGGGCGGGGTCGGGCTTGTACGTCATCCACCAAATCTGATTTTTTTTTTTTTTTTTTTTAAATAAGAATCATTCGGTTAATTAATCTGTGGTTGATCTGCTGACCTAGGAGCCTACACGGACCTTCCACATCCTCATCTATACCAGTTCAGAACCTGCTCTGGGATCATAGTAGAACAAACGCTCCACCTGACCTGAACCAGTATTTACTCCATCTACTCTCACCCTTGCATCCAAGAGACTTGACCATAAAACCAAACAAACATTCCAGTATTTTTCTTTATTAGATTCACCAAACACATGCATTTATTTCAGTCAACATTTGCTACTGAGCTGATGGAGCCATATAAACAACAACAAAACAAGCGGTGCCAGGCACAAAAAACCCCACCTCTTGCACATATCATAGGTTATTTTGGCATCGATCCAGCTGATGTTATCATGCCTATGTGTGTGCCAACGTCAACGTATGCACACACACGTATATATATATATATATATATGAGTGTGTGTGTGTGTGTGTGTGTGTGTTCGCTAAGTTTGAATTGCAACAAAATTTACGTTTCTGTAGACATTTAACATTTTGCCTGTTATAAGTAAATGGGAGAAGAAAACATTGTTTGAAAATTAATTTAAAAAAATTTTGACTTTGACTGACTTTTCCCAAAATGAAACTTCTATTCTGGGTCACAATAATTTTGCTGCAAGAGTGCTAACAAACCAACCAAACCACACCAAAAACAATACCCCTTGCCTCCGGAGTAAAAATTCCAGACTTTACATCAAACTGCCTTTAGTTTTCATGAGTGTCTTTTCAGTTTAATTACACCTAAAAAAAAAAAAAAATTAAACCTAAACAAGCAGGTACCAGGCATAATGTGAGAAGGGGAGCCACTGTTGTGATAGAGTAAATCTGCAGAAAGTTACATTCTATTTATCTGAATTTGTGAAAAATGTGGGTAACATTGATGATACATTTATTTGACTGCTTCCTGCTGTTCATGAGTGATTAAATGTATATTTCTGACCCATGGTTGGTGCGCTTATTAAGAACATAATGTGAAAGATGGTGTAATTGTTGCATCATCAACTGCACTAAAGTCATTTTCAAACCTAAGTCAAATCAGAGAGCATTAGCTACTGAAGCTAACGGATGCTAACAGAACCATATACACAGAAAAACAAGCAAATTGCTTTTAGTTTTCACTACAGCATAAGTTCAGTATGATTATACATCCCAACATTTACTCCAATAATCTGACTTTGCTGAAACTGGAATTGTAATAGTATTCCTCACTGCATCAGTTACTGTCAAACAACTGAAATAAATCAGTAATTGTCATATAGAAGGAGCTGGACTATTTCCATTACACCTTTTTCGGATAATGAATGTGGAAGAGGAATTGTTTATGTGTTTTCTCACTCATAACGCCTAAGTTAACCGTGACAATTAAACCTATGGCTCATTTTACTTCATTCATATAAAGTACTTCCAAGTCTCTGGAACCAATCAGGTTAATATTTGTATAAGATACTGACAAAGGACAGATTCATATTTGACTAATGATAATTTACAAATATATTCTCCAAAATTTCAGTGAAATTAAACAAATAAACAGAATACATGCAACTTCCAGTCAACCTTTCCTTTTCTGGAGTGACATCAGACTGTATGGATCATCAATCAGTGATCAGAGTCACCATAGCAACCACACACTGCAGTCGACTACATATGATCTACTGAACTGATGTGTGTTTGCTGTAATACTCGTCAGATGTTTCACAGGCCAATCTGCTGCTGTTTCAGTCAATGTTTGATCTGTTTGTGTCCTATTCTCCCAATCTGAAGCCTTTTACTTCCACCCTGGAGTAAAAGTTAAACCTGTAACAGTTGAAATAAAGACAAAAGGCTGGGAAAAGCAAAGAACAAACGGGACAGAAACCGACACAAACAGGAGAGAAACATCTGGTTCCATTAGGTCATGAAGACGCTTTAAGACCAATCAGTTCCACAGCATCCACTTCCGTGTCTCTGTCCTGTTAAATTACCGCCGTCTCACTTTGTTTCTTAATTCCAGCCTTTCACCTTCATCCTCCTCCTCCTTCTCCTACAGTGACGCTTAATGTGCTGAACACAGACACAGATATTGAACTAAACTGATATTTTCATCCTGTTTTACTAAGCATCTCAAAAGACCGACAACTGCAAAATATCAGTAAAAAATCTGTAAAATACCTGCAAAATAACTGTAGAATAGCTGTAAAATATCTGCAAAATATCTGTAAAACAACTGCAAAATAATTAAAATATTCGTAAAATAACAGTAAAATATCTGTGAAATAACATCTTTAAAATAACTGTTAAAAAAATCATCAAAATATCTGTCAAATATCTGCAAAATATCTGTAAAATAACTTGTGTGCCTTTATCTGTCACTTGATTGGTCCAGTCAATCTACGTATTCTCCCTTGATTGGTTAAGCCCTGTCACATGACCATTCACTGAAAAAACAACACATAGCCACAGTTGATCATCCTGATACCAGAAACATTCACAGTAAATGACATTTTAACTGAAATATTTCTGACTATCAGTTACCATATTAAAGTGGGCGTGGCCTCAATAAAATCTTTAACAAGGAGGCTAAATATGTTCTTTTACTCTTAGCTCTTTGTGTTTGGTTCATCAGTTTCAGAGAAAAACTTTGATTTCTAGTAACTGGAAATGTTGAATTAACGACTACATGTCATTAAGTAGGACTTAACATTAGTCATTAACTATTTAAAACCACTGTGTTCTTGTTTACTATTAAACATTAATGACGCTGTTTTAGTTTATGTTTGTTTCAGTTGGAAACTACATGAATCTGAATAAAACTGGTATAAAACAAAAAAAAAAGTGTTTTTTCCCACAGATCTAAAGGTGAATGGAGTGAGTTTAGCCTCCGCCGGCGTCTGTAAAGCTGGAAATGAGTGACTGGAAGGAAATAATAAGGCTGTGCTGCTGGTGGGGGGTTGGCAGGAAACAGGCAGAGGTGTACTGTAGAGGAAAAGGAGTACTGCTCCTGTTGCAAGGACCTCTGGGAAAATAGGACCTGCCTGGCGATGCTGTGAAAGCCATAAATCACCACCAGAGCAGTTGTCCTCCTCCTCGCCACGACCTCACCATGACCCCGGAGTCACACATACGCACATCGGCACACAAACATGCTAAACGCCCACAAACACAAAAAATGCACACAGACACACAAACATGATGTATGCACAGAGACACACAAACACGATAAATGCACACAATTACAAAAACACTAAGTGCACACAACGACACACAAACACGCTAAAAGTGTGTCGCACTTTTAGCACAATCGCGAGACACATGCTAACACACAAACAAGCTAAACAAACGACTAAATGCTTACAAATACACAAACAACAAGAGCGCTCAGTGAGTGCAAACCTCCGCCAGGGTTATGACGTCAAAACCGCTAGAGGTATTGACATCATGATGTACCACATGATAGCAGGTGTGACCCTCTATCATCCCACAAAGGCACGACTCAATCGGCTGAATATTGACCGAGATATGATTTTTTTTTTTTTTTTTAATTTTGCACAATGATGAGAGATAGGGATTTTCCGGATTTTCAAAAAAATCCTAGATTCAGAGATTTATCCGGATTGTGACCAAAAGTTAATGGGAACATCCTTGGGTGAAAATTTGAAGAAAATCCGTCCAGTAGTTTTTCTGTAAAGTTGCTAACAAATATACAAACGTCGGCAAAAACATAACCTCCTTGGCGGAGGTAATAAAAACACACAGACACACAAATACACTAAAGAAACACACAAAGTGCAAACACACACACGCTGAACACATACCGACACAAACAATAAATGCACAGACACACAAATACGCTAAATGCACGCCAACATGCCAAACGCACAGTCACACAAACATGCTAAATCCAGACACACAAGCATGCTAAATGAACACACACACAAACACCTAAACATGTGCCGACACACCAACAGGCTAAATGCATATCAATACGCTAACCGGTAAACACACTTGACAAGTACTGAAACACAACCAAACACATGAGGAGATGTGGGCGTCGGCCTCCCCTCCCCTCAGGTATCACTGATTATAATCCCATATGTTCTGATTCAATAACACAAAGACAAGACTGAAATTGTACAAATTCGCAAACTCCTGCAGGATCATGTGGTTACAGTGACGCTAGATCAAACATCTAATGGTTCAGCTGAAGATAAAACACCAGGGTTGGCTTTAATTCACACAAAAACACTCTAATTAAACCAAATTAAAGCCTCAGACTCACTAAGCCTAACGTTTATGCACTGTCAGGGGTGAAATTTACCCATAATCAACATTCAACAGCAAGAAACAAAACATCAAATGCCTCAAATTAACCACATCTGCAGGTGGTTTTTCTCCTGAAAACCTTTAAACTCAAAAATATGGTGCCTGACAATTATACATATTATATAAAATGAATGTTCAGATACTTCTCATCTCTGTGGGTTTTATTTAATGCCCTTGGTTGATACGAGTTCAACTGGTGTGAAAGCATTTTATTTTTATCCACAATGACTAAAACTGAAATTCAATTTTCCTTTTCCATTCTTGATTATTGAAATATTACTGAAGGATTAATTCCACAGATTATTTTACACTCCAATTAAATAAACTATATGTTAGAGTTAAATAAAGTTTTCCACATGTCCAAAGGGTTGGTTTAATTTAAAAACCTTATAGATGTTTTAGATGTTTCAACACGAATAAAATGGACATGTTTTGAAAAACCATGAAAGCAGGTTCATACCTGCAGCTGATTGGTTTATTCCAAGAGCAGCAATGGGCGTGGCGTGGTGTGCTGTTGGAGCGGTAGTGGACACGGTGCTGTCCTTTTTTGGCATCACCTGTTGAAATGTTCTCACTCCGTTTCGAGCGGCAGATTTGTCTCACAGATAGACACCGGAGAGGATGGTGGATTACAGAGGCGGTGGCGACAAAAATAACCATCATTCATCGATGCCAACAGGTTGGAAATATAACTAGAAAAGCACTCCGAGCGCATACTTCCGCCGAGCTTACTGTGACTCCCATCCAACAGTCGTACTTTTTAATGTTCCATATGCCCTGTCGTTGAATCAAATGTATCATTTATAGAC
>JAQQZY010000023.1:33443651-33465608 GCA_030068375.1 Ostorhinchus rueppellii | reverse complement strand
CTTCCTTGTGCCATTTCCAACAGTTCCTGAAAATTTCATCAAAATCCGTCCATAACTTTTTGAGTTATGTTGCTAACGAAGTCGGATGGATGGTAACAAACGCACAGTAAAACATAACCTCCTTGGCGGAGGGAATGATGGAACAAGTAAGAATACCATATGGACATCAGAGAGACTCCAGTCCAACACCGACACAAACAGGAAAACAATTATTAGCTTAGTGTTGACCTCTGACCTCTAAGAGTGGCTTCACTAATTACCTCATTAGCAAATGAGCAGGATAATGACGGGATCAGACCAGAGCACAGACTTCCATCATGGGTTTATTTTAGTCCAGACATGGTGGTTTGATCATTTCCATATCGACTTATTCTGTTTAACATCAATACATGATTTTATTTCCCTAAAAGTAACTGGAACTAAGTAACACGTTTATCGACTTAACCATTAAAATCATACCATTACAAAAACAACGAATGTAAATATGTAAAAATGTTGAAATGATGCATTATGTCCAAATGCTGGAAATAAAATCCAAATGTTGTTCCACACATTCCATCTGAAAATGAAAAAGGAGACATCAAGCGTTTAAGTCCATCCACCTTCACATTCACCCATAATGCACTGCTCATCCCATATTCCTCAGTGATGGGAAGTGACAATCTGATGATGCGTTGTCCGCCGAGGATGATGGGATTTTCATGTCTGTGGGATTTACAGCGATGAGCTGCCACAACCTAGCATCAAGACGAGTTAACGAGACGCTCGAGCTGATCCCGTGTCCTGGTCCAATAGAAGCCGAGTTCATGATCCTCTGGACGAATCACTGCCAGCCAAACATTCAGGGTTAATTTACACAAGTCCATGAGGAGTTTCAGCAGAATTAAAGAACAAGTTCAGTGTTTAACTCAACACAGGTTAAAGTCGACTGGAAATGACTCAGATGAGTAAGAAAAAGGAAATACTATGAAACTAAATACAAGCAAAAATACATCTTAAACACAAATGAGCTGAGGTTTATTTGTGTTTAAGATGTATGTTTTAGATGTAGACGTGTTGGGTTGTCATGGTAGTTTAATGCAGTGATTCTAAACTGGTGGGTCATTTCAGTGGGTTACAGGCCTTTGTTTACGTTCATAAACCAATCCTGTGCTTTGTTCTTTCTGAAGCTGAGCCCCGTCCATTCACAGTTTGGTTTACCATTAAATTTGTGTTCTGTGTTTTCATGCAGTGATTCTGTATTAGCTCAGGTTCTATTACATATATTTGAGGAGTTTAACTTTTATCAGTTTGGGTCTTGTCATTGAGGGGTGACAATGGGTCCTGAACCCAGACAAGTTCAGAACCGCTTGTTTAATGCATTAATAATTCAATTACTGTACTAACACTCATCTGACATGGAAATATATAATAATTTGATTTTCTTGTCTGAGTTGAATGTGTTCTATTTAACATATGTGCTGATAATCTAAGCTGTAGGTTTATTATTTAGTCATGTACATGCATGTCACTTCAGTTTTTAATTTGGTTATAATCAACATCCAGTTAAACTGAGTAGACGTAAAAACCAAAGTATCAATGGGTTTTTTTGATTTTTGGATAAATGTTCCAATACAAATATTTTGGAGATAAAATAAAAGTGAGAACTCGAAAACTGGGTGGTGGTGGTGATTAAAATCGCATCTCCGGTTCAAATGGGTCCAAAGCTGTGTCCAGTTTTGAAGGGTTAAACCCACATGAACACAGTGGGTAAGTTTACAATGATTCTGGTAAATACATTTACAGTAAACCCACTTTAAGTAGAATTTTGGACCTGAAACCGTCCAACAACAAATCTGTCATTGTGGTGGAAAATGTGCAGACTTTCAGAAATGTGACTAGGTTTAAGACGCTGTAAACATTTGTACATTCAGACTTCTGTAACATCTATGAGCGGACCAAAGGGATTATGGGAAATTCAATTAAAGTTCAAACTCCTTCAACATCTGGAGCTGGACAGCTGGAGCTGGAGCAGAACCCTCAAACTAAACTCAACTAACAAACCTGTCGATGAACTAATGGGTCATCAGTAACGCAGGGCCCATTACTGCGGCGACCATTGCAGAGGCAGCCCTGCAGAGGACCTCGCCGTTCTCAAAAGCCCATTAGATAAGTGGAGTCGCGGGTTAAGAATGTGTGTGACACTGCTGCTCCAGATGGGATGGACTCACGGCAGCGCGGAGGTAATAATTACAATCATCACGTCTCCCTCAGCGACAGGAGAGTCACCCGGGGACGGTTCACTGTACCAAGGCCAACGCCAGGTTACTACAGAATTAAAATCATTCCATCCAGCACTCATGACCCTCGAGGATAAGTACCTCTAAGGATGGAGGACAACGCCACTCCACGGCCTCATCCAGTGCTCAGAGACGGTTGGAGTGGACTTAATAAAAACATGACAGGTCTCTGACATTGAATACCAGCATAGAGAGGATTTAACAAAACCACAACAGAAAAGGACAACAGAGGAGGAGGGGGAGGAGGCTGGATTAGACGTTAAATATGGATTTAAACCAGACCAGTATTGAACCAAACCCTCAGGACGTGTTTAAGTTTCAGTTTCATCCACACCATTGACTCCACCTAAGGTGTGGATCTTACCCAGTTATTTACCACAGAACGCTGCGTTTGCTAGAAATAAACCCATTTACAAAATAAACACCACAAACCAGTCAACAAAACATAACATATACAATAAAATGCTCCAAGCCTCAAAACCAAAATACAAGAAATAAACACTAAAATGGGAATACATGAACTATTCACTATTTATTTATTTATTTGGGAATAATAATATAAAACAATATATTTGAGAACTCTTACTTATATTTACACAGTACTCAATGTTAGCGTTTTATAACCCTATACAGTGATTCACAGAGTTTTTATAAACATGTTGCAACTGTAAATAGTAAACATGAGTGATTTTTGTCAGTTTACGATCTTATAACAGTTGTTTTACTGCATGTGTTTACATTTTAGCAAGTGCTGCTCAGATGTTTTATGGCAAGAGGAGGGACACTGTTGTCACTGCGACCGACGAGGCGGTAAATGACGATGTTCAATAACGCACTAAGGTTGAAAGTTTTCATTTCAGAGAATTTCAACAAGTGCCATATAAAGGGTTAATATTTCATAAATCATTTATGCTATGAGTTTAATGGTAGCATTAGGTGTTATTAAATATTTTATTTGTTCTAATGTCCTCATGGGTTCTTACTCTTCATTGTCTTAGATATGGATCCAACACTAAACTCACTGTGAACTCCTTTATCATTTGAACACATCAGTATAGTAACACTTAACCCTTTATCTGATAAGTGACTATTTTTGGCAATATCCGCACGCTCTACAAGACAATTGAACAGTTCCAGTGAGGACAGTGAGTTGTCAGAGTATTCAAAGGGTGAGTGTACCTGCTTTGTTAGGTACCATGATTAATGGTACGAATGTTAGGAATGATGTTCAAAGGGATCGTGTGATTGTGGATAAGGGTCTGGATCAGCACTTATGATGTTCTAAAAGACATGTTCTTTTCACCTTGAATGTGTTATGTATAATTCTTGGCTTTTTTTCCACTAACAGGTAAGACACCAAATATGGTAACTTCATTGACCTTAATTCTCTACATTACAATATATATATTTTTTTTTTCACAAAAGTTAGTCTTGGTATGTCCTCGAATAACACACCAAGGTTGAGATTTTGAATTTCAGAGAATTTGTATGAGTGACCTTCAAAGGTTTAAGATCAAATGTGACGTGAATATTACTTTTATTTCATTTATGTTGAGGTATTTGGTGCATGTTCATTTCTGTGTCCATGTCGATCCAATAACGCCACCAACACAGGTCTTTGTAAATTATAATTAACATTTCCTGCTTCATTGAAGTGGTTTCCAGGTTCAGAAGTGAACAAAGGATCAAGAGTTCCTTAAATGTGATTAAACGGGTCCAGTTGTGGGATTATGAAGGGTCACCTGTCTGCACTAATGGCCGACTCGGGGATGGAAGTCGATGGGAAACCAAGGCGCCCTAGAACAACGCGGGGGCTAATTTCTCTGCTCGAGGAAGTGATGAGTTCCCTGGATGGACAGTCAGGGGCCTTATTACCTGAACGCCCCTCAGTAATGAAGCATGAAACTCATGGAGCACACACACATTCACACTCCTACCTGATACTGAGCGGTAATTACTGTCCCCGGCCCTGCTTCCCCTGCTATTTGAATGCATTAGCGGTCGCCACAAATATTCAGCAGATGCAGATGAGACACATGGCATATTCCTGAGGCCACGGCCCTGACATTACACTTTAATGGACACACTTAAGCTCCAGTTAGACAATGGGAGGGGGCTTTTACACCCCCCCTTCCTCTACTATTCCCTTTCTGCTATTCCCTTTCTTCCTGCAGACATGAAGCTGCTCAGCCCAGACAGCCAAGGTGCTCTTGACTGAGGCCAATTACCCCCCTTCACCCCCACCCTTCCAACCCCCCCTTCACCCCACCCCCCAGCCCTGATCAGACGAAGCTTCACAATGGAAACGCTTGGGGAGAAAAGCAATAGGTTTACTCTCTAAACATGCCTGGCATAAGGACAGAAATCAATAGGCACTCGTGTAATTCACTTTGCAGCAGATAACTAGGAGGGGGGAGGGGGGATTAATGAGTGGCTGACCAATGAGACGCAGAGAATAGACACTTACGGGCCAAGCCTCATCAGGACTTTGCCAAAGCTCCGTGGTGAGCTGATAGTGGACTAAAGTGGTCCTGGCATGGCCGACTAGACTCCATTGAATATGGACCGTACTGCGAGACAGACTTTGCATTTGCATTATTCAACACCAACGCTACCGTTTCAATAGGTTTGGACCCAGTCACATTCTCCAGACCATCTGCTATCAGAGACTGGGTCAGAACCAGAGGTGGGTCTGGGAACATTCACTGGAAATAGGACTTTATCTGAATTTAACCGAGTGTTTGTTCTCATATTGTACTTAGGAAATGTTTGTTTTGTTTGAGATGGAAGAAATAATTACTTTAACGGTTGACAATTGTTTAATAATCCAAGTATAAATGGGAATTTAATCAGAACAAAAACCCCTTAAGGACTCTGTGTGTCAGTGTAAACCATGAGACTAACACTAATCCCGTTTACTCTGAGATTGTGATTTGTATCCGATTATTATTGATCATGTAAACAGTATAATCTGATCTGTTTTATCAGATAACAGCAGTAATCTGATTATGATCAATCAGATTAAGACACTTGTATTTGTGCCTTGTACTCCCATGTCTTCCTAAATGTATACGGGTTAATCTGATTTATTTAGTTTTTACATCTGAACATATGGAAAAACTATTAAATCGCAGAAAACTGGCATTATATAGTCAAATGTAAACTGAAGACAATAAGAGGAAGTTTGATTCTATCATCACTATGTATGTACAACCTTGAAAGAAATCTATAATTGACTGAAGCATCTAAACCAGGGTTTATGGATTATCACATTTCGTAAGTCCATGTAAACGTGTCAGAGCCAATTATTACAATTATCTGATTATTAACAGTTATCAGATTTTCATGGTCATGTCAACAGGCTCAGTGATGATTCAACCATAGTCCAGGTTTATGTTACTGTCTTTAATCATGGCTCTTCTATTTATTTATAATTCTGTCATCTATACTGTGACCTTGAGGGTTCCATAAATAAATATATTTTTGTACATTTATACACAATAAATAAATGTATGAACAAGGTTGAAACATTGGTGAAATACTGCCTTTTACCACTTTTACCAACTGTTAAGAATTAATTTGGCTCTAAAGGTTTAGATTATCCTTGGTGGACTTGAGCCCAACATCAAAATCCACTTTACACCCATATTTGCAAGATTTTAACAATAAAAAAACTCACACAGATGTTTGTACAAAGCCTTCCTTGGCCATATGGATCAGTTGTACAGTGGAAGTATTGGTTCAGATCTTAATTATCTGACAGTTCAATGGATGTTACCAACTACTGCGTCGACGGCAGCACATCAAAAGGCTCTGATGAGCCTTTACCAAGCCTTTGGCCTTGAGTCGCATGTCTCTGAAGTCCAATGTTCCTTGAACATGACAAAGACAACAATATCATTATGGTTGAAAAAGGCAGTTTGAATAAATGGAGCCCAACTAATTATCCACCATTTGGAAGAGAAACAGCGAATGAAAATGTTGGCCTCCATCACAACGGCATCGTAGCTCAGGGTTGTTTGCAGTTAGGCTTTAAACCAGCAGCTTCTACCGCCCTTAAATGATTCTAGATGTGGATTCTACAAACGCATGGAGGTCCACTTTGGACTAAGAGCATCATGTATGTATATACTCCAGAATATGGAGTTAACAATGATGGTAGACTCATATAGAAGTACAACATGGAAATGGTTTTACCAGTGAATTATTAATCCACTAAAACATTCACATTCCAGTTGGAGCAAACAACCACGATCCTACAACCACTAAAATGAGCAAACACATCATTTATCCACCTATATCTGTAGTAGATTCAGTAGTGATTCAACAGGAAGAAGAAATTATACAAAATACAGTTATGGTGAAAATTTGGTTCAGATTAGACACAAAATAATCAGGTTAGAATTAGGAAAACAGTCTCACTGTCCCTGTATGTCAGCGTCCTGTTCTATGTTAATCGATACCAGTTGAATGTGTGAGGTTGTCAGGTTCTGTCTCTATGTTTGAGTTCTGTATGTCTGGATGCAGGAGATCAATCTCCCAACAGAAGTGGGTGATACTTTCACTCACCTAAGTCAATCAAACTCCATATATGACTTCTATCAGTGATCAATAACCACTAGATTGATATCTGTGACCATTTACATGTTATAAACCATCAAAATATGGACCATTAGAAGGAAAGGAACATTTAGAATATTTAACAAATTCATCAAAAATTCAAAGATCTAAATTTCTCAAAACTGGCATGGTTGTGGTTAACCGTCAAGTGTGTTGGTTAAATCATCCACTGTGCCTTTACAAAGATAATCACATCAACCAACATGGAGTCCAACCACAAACCTTCACTAAACCACAGAATGGGCCTGTTGCACGAAACCAGGAGATAAACGCTGCTGAATGGAATATTTAAGGGTCAGTAAATATCACCTTTGAATATCATCCACAGTATGGATCATTCATAACCACGGCTGTTTTCAAGAGTCTCTAAAAGCCAGAGCAGGGTTTTAGAAAAAGCTCAAATATAAATCAACACCATCATCATCTTCTGAGAAACATAGGATTTGTTTTGTGAATGTGACCTTGATTGCTCATCGAACGTTAAGCCTTCCAACAGTCAAATACACATCATTATGTCCTTTCACCAAGTCATCTGGTGCTTGTGGCCTGTATTTAAGAATCAACACTGACTGCATGCTTGGGATTTTTCTTCAGTATTTCAGTGTGAGTGTACATTATGTGATAAAATGTGCTCCTTTGTAAACCCTGACACGACTCCACCTCAGCATCTAAACAGATTCAACTGAATCAAACTGAAGTGGGCAATTCATTTACAGACATCAGACACATCTCAGGTGTTTCTTGGTCCTTTTCCTGGATCTAGAGCAAGTCCTCACCATGTTCTGATTAAAACGGAAGTAGATTCAGGACCTGGATCGGACCAGGACTGGACCAGGATGAGACTAGGACTGGACCAGGATGTGCTTTAGCCTGGTCTGTAGGTTTCAAAGGTTCAAAGGCAGACTCTGCCCTTCCACCCAAGCTGTTTTCAGACCAGCCAGCCTGGTGTGGGAGCTGGTTCCCACACTGGTTAGTTACACTGGGGACAGAAGTGCTTGCCTGTGAACAGCCAGTGTTCATACTATTATCTGAGCCCATGACGTGTCACAGAAGGCGTTACTTCATCACCAAAAAAAAAAAAAAGACCATATGAAAGTGGATGTGTTCACGGCAGAGGAAATTACAACAGTGCTATGGATGGCATCGGACTACCTGCAAGCATTTGTACTCTTAATACAGATCATTATTTATCTACACCAAGCCATGCTCCAACATCTGATGTGGAGAAGGCAGCAATGCCCAATCCATATATAGAACCTCAGTGGGTCGACACAGATCAACCTGATGATGTCCACTCATGTCGTCATGGTTTACTGAGAAAAACTGAGTTTATTTGGTGCCTGTCAGGAACCACATTTTTGCTTCTCGAACATTCTAATTTTTGGCGTGAACACATTAGCTGGTTTGAGATTAGGTGCAGGAACCAGCATGCTTCTGTCAGTCTGAAAACAGCTTTAGAGATGAGCTGAAGAGTCAAACTGGATGAATTGCTGTGTATCCTCAGTGATTCTGTTGGATCTTCAGAGGAAGCTGCTTTGCATGAATCTTCAGAGGCAGATTTTATCTTTTACATCCTTTTCTTCCTCTGGTTTTTTAACTCCACTCACCACTGCTGTTCAGGGCCAATCAATGCTTTCATGGCCTGGACCATTATTTGTACCTGCATGTTGATCAGATGAGTCCGTATTCCACCGACCGGCTCCGCAATAATAAACCGGAACCCCCCCCCCCATACCCCATCCCTCTCCCCCTTTTCAATTACACACAGCTAAACATGTGCAGCAGAAAAGTATCAGCCAAGCAGTGGCATCCATCACAGGACAGAGATAAGGCTGATCACACAGCTACAGCTGATAGCTCCCCCCATAGATATAAACCAACAACGCCCCCAAAACCACAAATACACACATTAACACAACCCACCACCCAGAACCAGATACACAACCAATACCCCCACAACCAAACACATAAACACACAACTCCCCATCACAACCACACACTCAAACAAAAACAAACACATCAACAGAAATATGCCCCATCACACACATCAACACATGCAACACACCCCCAGCTGAAACCTACTCTGTATATTACATCACCCTAAATACATGTTAAATATGTCTTACATGTGTCAAATATGTGCATTACATGTGTTAATTTTGTGTTATATGTGTGTTACATGTGTGTAAATGTGTTAAATGCATGTTACATATGTGTTAATGTGTGGTGTGCGTGTGCATCAAATGTGTTATGTACGTGTTAAATTTTTACGTGTTAAATGTGTGTTATGTATGTTACAAGTTTGTAAATGTGTGTTACATGCATGTTACATGTGTTAAATATGTTACATGTGTGTTAAATGTCTGTTATTTGTTAAATATGTGTTATATGTGCTAAATATGTGCGTTACATGTGTTAAATATGTGCGTTATGTGTGCCTTAAATTTGTGTTACATGTGTTAAACACAAGTGCTAAATATGTGTGTTAAATATGTGTGTTACATGTGTGTTAAATATATATGTGTTACAAATGTGTGTCTCTGAATCTGATGCAGCATCTGCTGTGACACTCAGTGTGTGATGAACGACAGATATGGATTGTGTTGCTGCCGAGCGGTGAAAATGGTGAGGATGGTGAGCAGGGGGCGACAGACGCAGCCCCAAAGCGCATCATCTGCGTCACCGTTGCCCAGGTAACAGACGGCAAATCGTTCATTGCAAACAATTTCCATCCCATCATCTAATTTCTATCTATTTTTGAGCTGTAGAAACACCATTGGCATCTAGAAAGGGAACTTGAATACACCCTGCAGCAAGACCACCTGACATTGGCAGGTGTTTACAGACCCTGGTCCAGGTCAGGTTAGTCCTTTATCACCTGAGGTTTAATGTTTTCAAGACTAATCTACTGTTCACGCACAAACTGGACTCACTTCATATACCGGATCAAAGTTCAACCTCTGACACTGTTCATACATGGAACCTACATTATATGCACACACTGAGAACTTTTGAGGTTCCTCAAGATGAAAAACATAGCCTCATCTGTGTGTAAATGTCAAGTTGATGATGTTGGATACTCAGTAATTCCACCCCCTATTTTAGGATGCTTTTTCAAGGTCTGTTTGGTGATAATAGATTCACCCTAATAAAAGGATTTTAATCTCAAAGAGATTTGGTCTGGTTAAAAAAAGGTTTAATTTTAATTTTTAAAAAAAATAAGAAAATAAAAATATACAAAAGGGAATATGACTTCTGTAACATTTGTAAAATATAAGTTAAGAGAAGTAGCTGAGATCTACAGTATGTATGAGGGCTAATTTCACAATACAAGATGACTGATCAATACATTTGTATTTCTTAAATGGTCAGTTAGCTCACAACAAATACCAATATTAATGCTATTGTTCCTTTACAATAGTATCTGCTCATCCTCACATGTACAACTACATATGACAAGTTAAATATAAGCCTCTGACTATGACAACTCAACTAAATCAATTCTTTTTGATAATGACTAACCAGCTCAAATCAGTTAACATCTTAACATAGAGAGAACAATGGATTTTTATACCTTAATGGTTCCTAAATACTAGAGTATACACAAATTAAGTGTATTATAGAAAATCTAGGTTCACAAGACAGAATTTGTGTAACAATTTGACCAAGTTAAAGATGCTACTGTAAGTAACATCAGTGAACTTTGCTCACAGACACTAAAGTGGCATTTAACAACAGTATCTACACAGCTAGTAATAAACTACATACTGTATGTACAGATAAAATTCAAGTCCCTGAAAGACATTCAGAACTAAAGATGACTTTAGTTAGAAAATCACTGACTCGACTAAACATTTTGCATTTACTAAGCCAGCTAAAATTGGTTAGCATCTTAAAGCAAACCATGTACATTTAAGTGGTAAAAATTCTGAAATATTACAGAATTGACACTGAGGACTAAAATATGTCCCTGTCGGTTGTGTTTGCAGTGAACTATTTATTTGAGCAAGATTTTAATGAGGGTAAGTTGCTAAATAATATTAGCTAGATTAGCCCATGAGTTGAACTGGTTTGTCACTGATGTTTCTTTAGCCTTGTTCAGTAAAGGCTACAGCATGTCTAAGTACTTACGTTAATTTTTTTTAGTCATTTTTAAATAATATTTGACTAAATTATAACAGCTGTTTAAGTGAGGTCATATTGGTTAGTGTTGTCTTAAGCAAATAAGGAGTTGTACTGATTAAATTAGCACAATATAGTGAATTTAATGATACTTCTGTGATGTCTGACATTGTTTTATCTGTGTTCTTCAGAATGGATTTAACTGATAATATTACAAACACTGCATGAGCTTCACAGATATACTGCTACAAATTAAATGATAATCAGTTATTTACAGGTTTTGCAGTAGTAAACCTAGGAACTAAGAGTGATCAGATGTAAACCCACATGAAGTCCAGTCACAGGTTTATTCTGTTGAACATGTCCGAGGTTCATCATCTTCATAATCTTTGTGTCCATGTGGATAAAAGTCAACAGGTCCAGCACTGGGACATGTTTAGGTCTGTATTTGAGGCAGAAAAATGTTGCTTTTTGCCGCTTTGTGTTTTGTGTGAACCTGCTGGTGTTGCGTTGGACATCTGGATGACGTGGGTTCATAAACTAATGCCCCATACCTCATCCTCGGTGACATCTCTGGTCTTCATCTGTCAGGTCCAGTCCACTCCTGATCCACTGGGTTCATTCTCTGTAAACACAGGACGCCGCCGCCGCCGTCTGTCCTCGGGCATTTGTTTGTCCATGTCAGGACTAAGCTTCCTGTCTCCAGGTATAAACTCCATGTGCTCACGTGGACACGGCGTCGGGCATATTAAACAGGCAGCGAGTCCGTAAAGCCGGCCCCTGTGAGCTTTGGTGGCGGCGATAATCTGCCCTGAGCCTTTGTCAGAGGTTTATGCTGTGTTTTGGTTTGTGCCTGTTGGCGTTAGCGTGTTAGCGGCCTGTGTGTGAAATTGATATTGTGGCGTCTGTGGAGCTAATCTGCCTCTAATTTGTAATGTATGCAGGCTGTGGGTGATGCGTTCAGGTGTCTGCGGCTTTAATCAGCCTTCATTTACCGCTGCAGCTTCAGCCTCTAAACTGAATCACCCAGGAGGAGCAGCCGTTTCCATCTGGGCCTCTGTGGATTTACATGACTTCTCTAAATTTAATAAAGGAGCTTTTGTACACGTTGTGAAGAACTGGAGAGTTTAAGTGTGAATAAAATCCACGTGGGGTTGACATGAGGCACCGGAGAACACGCTCATATGTTTAACAGTAAATCAGACACGTTGAGTTGAGTCGAGCCTCAAGGATTCACAGTGCACATAGAAAATTAACTTCTTTTAGCTCTTTCCTCAAATGTCAGCCCTATCAGGACGGGTTTCCACCAGTCAGCAGTTGTTGAATTAAAGATCACACAAGTTGAAATGAATTTTACCACAAATTACATGAAATAAATGCAGGCGCCGAGTGCAAGTTGAGCTATCTGAGCTGACGTCGGTGACGGTGGGTAATTAGAGCAGTTGTTTTCTAGACTCTGACTCAGAAACTGACCTTTATGAATAAAAGACACATTCAGCAGATTCACATCCAAGGTTTAAGGGATAAGATCCAAAAGATAGAGAGTGGATTTAGTTAAAGAGAAATCACCAATGCAAGAAAACATGACACCTCAGGTTTGATGACTGATGATGGACGACGACAAATAATGACAGGGGATGACAATGACGATGATGATGAGCAGGACTTCATTACTGCTACACTTTATGAACAAAACCTGTAATTTGACAAAAAAAAACAACAACAACGCAGAATTCAAATTATTTTGGTGCTTTCTAAAGAACTGTCAGTCATAAGAACAGTGGCCTTAATGTAGAAAATGTGATGAATCACCACAGAATGCAGCAAAACCACTGATTTAAATGGGTCATAGTTTGCTAAACCCAATATTAGTTTTTGGTTCTTTTATTTGTGTATTTGGACCCTACGTGCATTTGGTTTCTATGAACATTTCTCTGAGTATGTTATAATTGTTCATCAACAGCAGTGGTTGTAGTCCATACTGAACATATGTTCAAACTTTGAGCAGATTGCCTAAAATGTTCAGTTGTTAGTTGTATTAACAAAGTGGCTGAACAGGAAAACACGCTCAACAACCTGGAGGGGGTGGGGCATGAAGTGGCTCCTTCGCATTTAAAGGGCCAGCACTCAAAACGACCTTTCTGGTGTCATTACTTAGACATGGGGTTGAAGATGGACCTGTGGAGTTTAATTAATGAAGAGTTCAGAACCAAACATAGCATTTACAGTTTATGGAGACCACAGGGAAATGTTTTAAAATGCAGAATTCCATTTAAAAAAGCAAAATGTCACTCCTTTACAAAGATGAATATCAGTCATACATGGACATTTGGGCTTTTAACATCATTCAAATAAGCCACGTTCCATTCGATGCATCCACCACCATCATCAGTTTAGGCCAAAAGTTAGCGTGACGTTTGACACCGCACTAAGTACTGAATCTTTGTGTGATGACAGTCTGTGTATGTATAGATGTACCATATATGTATCTAATAAGTAACTGGTGGCAATAAGTTCATCAAAAACGGTGGACGCTGCTCTTTAGATGAACCAAAGTTCAAAACAGAACAGTCGGTCTGGACTGAACGCTGCATTTTCAGTTTATGACATTATCTCCTACTATCATATACAAGTGTTTGATACGTTTCTGACAGTAGCTAGCATTGAATATGACAAACAAGAAAGGGTTACTGATGAATCAGGACAAGTGTTGGATTAAATATATTAAAAAATACAAAGAATGGATGTTTAATGTGTCATAAAACTGTATATTCAGGTTCAACAGACATAACTGTAAATATTCAATAATAATCCATCATAAACCAGATGAACTGTCTTAAACCAGATTGTTTTAATCTCAGCTCAGCATTTCATGCTTTAATTCACTCATTGAAATATGTGGAACTTCATTTAACCCTTGCATACATAAAGTTGGTGAAAGTCACCCGGTGAGGTTGTTTTATTGTATTATCTTTAATGAAAAGTTGTCATGTCATATTCCAAGTATCCCTCAAAAAACATGTTGTTGACGTCATGCTATACCATTTTTTTCTAAACGTGAGAAAATGACAAGTGTCATAAAAACACATTATTTTAAAAACGGGTCATTTTGACCAATTTATTAAAGAGTGTAGGGTCCAGACACTCAAATCAAAGCGTTAACAGTTTAACATCTTACGATTATGTGACGTTTGTGTATGTTCATTTTAGTTGACACTGTTTCTACCAATGATAGTTCAGTCCAACATCCACATTTACAACTTGTAAACAATAATATACAGATGAGTTACTCCAGGTTTTCTCCAAAAACCCATATTTCTGAGTTGTTTGTTGTCTCTTCTGCTTGATGCTAACATTAGCTTATGTCACTAATGTCAACATCTGACCCACCTCCAACACACACTTGATGATGCACAACTCAAACTTGACATGATGTTGATGAGTATAAATAAGTATAAATCCTATAAAATCAGCTGAGTTTCCCCAACATTAACTGTCATTAAATGCAGAGGTGGAAAAGCAGCATCTGACGCATAAAACAGATGAAGTTGCTTCTCCACAGCGATCATCATTTCTAAAACCTTTCAAAGGAAAGTGTGATAAAGTCCAACATAAATATTAGAGCGAATCACCATGAACACATGGCTCCGTCCACTGCACCAGCTGGCTTGGCAGGCAGCGCTTTCACAACAACATTAAACCAGTTCGACTTCACCGACAGGATCGCCGTGGAGGCAAGCAAACACATTTCACAGGGCACGCTCAGATATTCCTTACCAATATGTCTGCTGATTACTTCAGATACTGAAAGTAAGAGTCATCATTACTGCAGCAATCAGAAGAGCCCCTTCACGCACTCCATTTTCATTCTGTTTTTCTTAACTGAATTCCCTTATCGACTGATACAAAGTGTGAAAAATATATTTTAGTTGACTGAAATCTGTGTTACTCTGTACAGAATAGCAGCCAGTCCTTCTAAGGGTCTGACGTCAATGAAAACTGTGAATCCAGGCCTTTCCACTCCGGCCTCAACTCAGACCGAGGTGGTTTGGTGTCTGCAAATAAAAATGACTGACACCGTATGGACTGCGAGAAGTCGCATACAGACGGCCACCAGTGGGGTAAATATGGGCAGCAGCAGAATACGAATGGCCAGCAATGACATACAGACGGCAAGCATCAGAGTACAGACAGCCAGTAGTGTAAATACAGCCAGCAGTGGTGTACGGACGGCCATTAGTGGCATAAATACAGCCAGCAGCGGCATCTCGTGTGATGTTCTTGTGATGTTTGCATTTAACTGATCCCGTTGTGGCAGGATGATCGATCGAAGGCAGACACCAGTAAAAACAGCCTTAGATCCACTTTGATCATGAGAAACCATGAGCTCTGAGTGAAAAGCACCATCCAGTCCATCTGCTGATGCAATCAAATCAAATGTACTGGAGTGGCTGAGGCAGTGTGAAGCCCAGACGAAGACGAGCTCAGGCCACATGCAAACACCGAAAAATAACCTGACAACATCACGAGACCCAGGCTGTGGAAGCAAGCCTGGTCCATGGACCAAATAAACCATCTGAGTCCGTCTATTATAGTCAGGTCTGATGTGAGCAGGTGGTGTTATTTCTACCGTAGAATGAATAAACTCTGGAAGGACTGATGTGAAACTACAGAGAAGGTGGTTTTAAGATCCCTGAGTATTTGGCTTTTATTTGGTAAATTGATGCTCCATCTTTACACCTGTCATAATTTAACCCATAAAGACCCAGAGATACTTTTATTTCAGTCCCCAGATTAAATTATCTCCATATTTAACCTTTAATAAGTTATTCATCATCCTTTATTCTCATATTATCTTCTGTATTTTGCATTTTCAGTTTAAATCCTGTATTTTCCCAGATTTCATTCATTAATCGTAGATGTTCGTTAAAGCCCAGAGTCAATTCAAAGGTTTTCACAACACAAGAAAAAAAAAAGACGTTTTCAGTCCAATCTCTCATTAACTGAATATAAACCCAGTGTGTCCATCCACTGTCATTGATCCAACTCCATGGGTTTTATTGGTGACTTAATGTTGTAGAAGTTGACAGTGTTTTCATGGTAACTATGGAGCCGCTAAATGTCCAAATGGGTCATATCTGATGACCACGAACAGATGACAAACTGTCATTTCAGTATGTGATCATTACACCTGGTCAGAGGTGATTACTGATGTGTATAAATAGGAATAAAAGGAGGAATGTGTCTGAAAACAAAATTCCAACTAACTATAACTAATGGATGTTTAAGTCACATCAAACCCCGGGGGCATCTGGTGTTAACTGACCACAGCCTAAATGACATTCTGGTTCTGAAGCCCCGCCTCCTGCTGTTCTGTGGATAAACATGCATGCAGTGCAAGTCTGTGTAAGCCAATGGCACTGCTGCAGGGATGCCCCTTTGGCATCTCCACTGGATGGTGTTCGGCGCAGATGAGAGGGCTAAAATCCTAATTCCATGGCGGATTAGCAACGTGGGGATGGAGTTAATTTGCTGTTCATGCAGAGGAGCTTGTGTGAGCTCAGGGGGATGATCCGGGATCCCATTCAGGCTCCTCCGACGGCGCTGGGGGAGGGAACGCCAGGGAAATGGGCAGACCCTCATATCAACAGGATGTCCCCAAGGCATGGTTAAAACACTGCACGTGTTCGACAGCGACCCCAGCGTCCTCGCAGCCCTTAAACATGATGGATCGCTCACTATTAATTAATCAATAGACAACACACGGGGGAAGAGATGCAGCACATACACGAGCTTTGGTTCATTTCCAGAACACAGTAACATCCGTTTTGGAGTTAGGTGAGAAAATCATTATGATGTTCAGCAGATTGCGTTTATGAAACAAACCAAGAGGCGACTGACACAAGCATCTGCCCATTGTCTGACGAGTTATTAATGGTAAATTTTGCATTGCAAAACTTGCATTGTACTCATCTGTGTTTAGGCATTTTAAAAATTACATGTTTATAACCACAATGAAAAAAAATTTCATTATGCACAATTAGCTTATCCGTCATTTCGCCTTTACCATCTTTTTTGCATATATGAGAACACTGCACTGTCAACAGTCAAAATGCCCAAAGCATCCATATTTGTTGTTTATGTTGAATATATATTGTCTGGAATGCATTGAGATGGGATGTAATTTACTCCAGGTGGGATACAGTCTACCTCCCAGCACTTGGAAAGGCACCATCATGTCAGATCAGAGGTGATGAAAACAACATACGTCCAGTCACCTTCTAATTTTAATTAATTGAGACACAGAGCAAAATGCAATGCAGTGGTTAGCACTCGTGCCTCACAACAAGAAGGACCCGGGTTCGTTTCCCGGGCGATCCTTGGGGCCTTTCTGTGTGGAGTTTGCATGTTCTCCTCGTGTCTGCGTGGGTTTTCTCCGGGTACTCCGGTTTCCTCCCACAATCCAAAGACATGCACTGATAGGTTAATGGGCTAATCTAAATTGCCCATAGGTGTGAGTGATTGTTTGTCTCTATATGTCAGCCCTGCAATGAACTGGCGACTTGTCCAGGGTGCTAAGTAGGCTCCATGTGACCCCTGTGACCCTAGTGAGGATAAAGCGGGTACAGAAGATGAATGAACAGAGCATAAGAATCTTTTAGGTGTATTTTTTTTAGGCAGTGAGGTAACAGAAGTCCGAAAACATCTTAAGGATTCAGAACTTTGGAGAAAGTATTGATGGGTTACAGCTTATTTACTTTTTAAATGTTATTTTAGAGTAGTACTTGTAGTGCTTTTTTAATTTTGGTTCGTTTTTTCTTGATTCCTCTACGATTAAAAACAAGTAATTCTCCCATCAGTGCTTTGATCACAATATTGATGAAGATGTGGAGTTGGTCCCAAAGCGCCGTCGGTGGAAACTCACCAATGCTAATGATGCTAATGCTAGATGCTATGTGCATTAGACTGAATTTCCCTACAGTGATGATAAAGCAAGCTAATATACATCACTACTACTGTATTTTATTATTTTCTACTTAAACCTCATAAATCTTCCAAACTATATGTTTAATGTTTGTTTTAAATCTGATTTACTGATATGACTTAATATCCTGTGATCAGCTGTAGATGCGTCTTGAGTGTTGTGTAGATTCTTCTTCCAGATGCTGTGTTCCATGTCCGAGGCCTTTTAAAGCCTGGACTCGTTTCTTTTAATCACAGAGGAGGATTAGCCTCTGCACCAACCATGAACACAGTGTGAGAGTCATGACTGGAGATGCATCAATAGCCCTTTAGTTGCGCTCATTAGACCCACAATTAGCAGCAGCCCCTTTGATTCTCAACGCCAAGGCTCATGTATGCGGCCGGCGTCTCCTAGTCCACCCGAGGTCATTAAGTAGAAAACCACTGAAGGAGCACAAAACAAATTCAGACTAAAAGTATAATGTGCCAGCTGATATTTGACAGCGTACAAGGACAGATTCATGAGAGCAGAACGGTTGTGGCTGACGCTGATCAATGTTCGGAGCCTCCAGAGGAACCCAGCTCCAGCCTTTTCATCCACCACCACGGCTTCATTTACTTTGTAACTTTGACGCTGCTCAAGCTCACTTTTAGCACTTTGTAATCGCTCATATTATCGCTCATATACGCTCGTATTATCATTATAAACACACGCTAGACCTCACTGTAATGTGCAATAACCACACACAGAACATGTGTCTCATGTCTGGCACAGTACATTTATATTGTTTACCCAGTTACATTCGCACTATTTACACCATTACATGCATCTTTTCACTGTTAAAAGTATGTTTACATTGTTTACACTGCTACATTTAGACATTTTTATACTACTTTTTACTACTACTTTTTTAAATCCTACTCTTTCATACAATATTCCTAATTTGCACATATTTCAATCACACACTATTTTATATTTTTCTAACACACATCTGTTTTATTATGTTATGTATATATTAGGCCTGGGCACTGTCCCTGTGCAGTTTATGTTTCCAAGCGCACAGCGCGCACATTTCATTTTTACATTCGCTGATGAATGCCAAACAACACCGCTTTGTAAATAGTGCCCGAAAACTGTTGTCATAAACTGTAGCAGCACGACAAATATGTTTCAATATGTGAAGTGAAAACATCCCGCCGAGTGGGAGAAATGCTGCCTTCTTCGGCAAGAAAACCTTCCTAGCACTAGCGCTAACGCTAACTCATCTGCTAAACAAACTACAGCAAAACTTTTCGAGCTGTGTTCCGTATGAGAAGAGCGGAGCAAGGTGGAAAGCAATCACAGATGCAAACCTACTTTAAAGCTACGGATATGCTTCCAGTGTATTTGGTGGAGAAGAGAGGTTTTCAACATATGCTAAAAGTTTTGGATGCTCGCTACAACGTCCCCAGCCGCAAGTATTTTTCAGATGTGGTCTATATTTAGTATTTGGGTCAATGACTTTTTAGTAGTAGCACACGTCAGCGTGGTTAACACAGCTAATACCACTATTGTATGGATTAAGTTATGTGGGTTTTTTAGTGGATTATCTAGGAAGCATATTCATTACGGTATACTACACACATAACTACAATGACAAATTAATTTATGAGCATTAGCTGTGGTTGTAGGCTGCCACCTGACGTCCGAGCCCCAAAAAACGTCATTGACCCATTTGTCACCTGTACTGTATTAGTGAGATCTAGTATTATTATCTGAATCACATTTAAATGACCACAGTTTTTATATGAAAAAAAACATTGTATCTAAGCTTTGTGTGGTGTATTCATGTGCTTAAAAAAATCTGAATTTGTCTTTTTTTTTCTTCTTTATTCTGCTGAATACATTTATCGTAGCCTGAAGCACTTTTGTTTTTAAGAAAATAAATGTGTGTTTTGGAAATAAATTTACCGTGAGTAGCCATTTAATTTTAAGGGGCGGGCATCAAATCGAATCATGAATCGAGTTTTTTTATGGAAAAAAAAAAGCGAAGATTTTTTTTGGGGGTGGGGGGTGGGGTGGGGGTGAATCGCCCAGCCCTAGTAGATATAAGTGCACTGTTGCTAGCAGAGACCACCTGCCATTTCAATGCTCAACTGGTGTCATGACAAAGCGTATTCTGTTCTATTCTATATGCACATGTACTCTGACGAATAGAACTTTGAATACGGCGCTGAACCTGGATGTGGTACAGGAAATATGCACGGAGCCTGGTTTCACACCAAGAAGCTTCAGTTTATTTGTATCACTAAACTGGACAAAGTGTGCAGGAGCCAGCGGTCAACACCAAAGCAGGACGTGTCCAAAGATAGAAACCAGTATAATTAAGAGCACAAATGTGTCATGGTTGTTGTTAGCGGCTTCTTTAAGGAGGATGTTGGACTCACATCATTCGAGTGGAAGCTGTAGGATGTGGGGGAGGAAGAGACGCTTTCTTCTCATTTTTAGAAATCCTCATCCAGGATATTATCAGCGGCCTACAGACTGCTTTGATTTTATTTTAGGGTTTATTTATTTATTATGTCAGTGGGAAGAAAAACTGTTACACATTTACAAAGTAGAAAATCACTGCATGAAAACGTGAAGGAGGTGCCGGCTGAGTTTAGGACTGATGACAACGACTGGAGTCTATACTCTGTCTAAGATGGAAATGAATACAAGCTTTAAAGAAAAGAGTAGAAAATGAAAATATGAAAGAACAGGAGGGATTTTAGTGCAAAAAAATTGTGATTGTGTGAACTCTGCATTTTGGAGACCAGGACATTTTCAGAAAAGATTTGTAAAAAGAAATGTGCCGTTTGTACTCTTCCATGAACAGGTTTGGAATGAATAAACTCAAATCAGTCGTCAGAAGGTGGCGCTATACACAAAGTCACACACGACTGTAATAAAAAGTTGCATAAGCAGATCAACCTGTTGCCACTGTCCACAGAAAATGATGTTTCAGCATCTTCAGACTCTGCAAACTGAACCCAGGTCTACAACCAGCATGTTTTTAAGGACGACCATTATAAAAGGCCTAGATTTACTTAAGTTGTTGCTGCAATCAAAAGTGTCGGAATTTTATTTATTTATTTATTTATTGCTCATTCTTTTGAATCTTTTTTCAGGAAGAACTTAACTTTTAATATCTGGCCACTAATAATCATTACTAAATGTAAAAAAAAAAAAGAGAGAATAATACTGAAAATAGTTTGTTGCCGTAAAAAAAAAAAAAAACAGATTTGAATTCAATTGTTCAAAATGAAACAAATTCTATAAATAAATTTTCAACTATTTTCCATGTGTTCAAACATTTCAGTTTGTTGAGATCATTCTATGTCCTGTGTTGTTCTTATTTTTGGTTCTTTCTAATCCTTTTGATCCTGTGTGATAGTCTCTGTTGACTTTCTGTCTCGTTGTAGAGTCCCTCATTGTACTGAAAAAAACATCCATCATCTGATTCAAATACAGACACTGCATCTCTTTCTGCCATGGCTGGCTCTCTGTATATGGAAATATACATACATTTATACAATATTTACAGTTAAACTCCAACTATCAATGAACTATAAAAACCATAAAAATACAGTTAAAACACTGAAAAAAAGATGAAACTCAACAAAAAGCGGGTACAACACACTAAGAACCCTCCAAAACAGTACTACCATTAATATATACAACTGTTTATCACTAAACCACCACTGAAATTTCAGTACAACACCAATAAATGTTGCTCTCACTGACTGCATTCTGCTGCTCTAAAGGCTGATTTATGGTTCTGCGTCGATTTGACGCAGACGGCTCGGCGTACCTGATCACCGTCATTTATCATTTATGGTTGTGCGTCTGTCCGTGCTACGCATGGTAATTCGCCGCCACAATGCTAGGGGGCGATGAGTCACGAAATCTCCTGAATTCGTACGTGGAGTGTTTACTTTCCGGTTACGGCAG
>JAQQZY010000023.1:33391715-33403793 GCA_030068375.1 Ostorhinchus rueppellii | reverse complement strand
GTCTCTATATGTCAGCCCTGTGATGAACTGGCGACTTGTCCAGGGTGTACCCCACCTTCACCCTTAAGTAGCTGGGAAAGGTTCCATGTGACCCCCGTGACCCTAGTGAGGATAAAGCGGGTATAGAAAATGAATGAATCACAACCTGAACCAAACCATAAATAGCATTAAATGCATCATGTTATATTTAAGTCACATTTAATCATGTTATGTCTGAGATTAGTTTTAGCCCAGAAAACTAGTTCCAGTGTCCCTGTACATCAGCATCCTATACTATCTGGATCAATGCCCAGTTCAATTTGTGAGGTTGTCAGCTTCTGTCTCTTTGTTCAAATCCTGTGGTCTGGATGCAGGAGATCATGCGGTACTTTCACTGGAGGAGAACTCAACTAATTCAAAGTCCATATATGACTTATATAGTGATCAACAAGAACTAAACTGATATCTCTATCCATTTACATGTTATGAAAATTAAAATATGGACCATTAGATGGAAAGGCGCATTTTACTATTTCAAAAATTCGCAAAAACTAAAAAAAAAAAATTCTCAGAAATGTGAACAAACTTTGTAGATATTGTTCCAAGCAAGAAATTAATCTGACCAGTAGTTTTACCTGAGAAGATGTTTGGAAAAAAACTGCTAACAAAGATGAAGACGAAAAAGTACCATTAAAAGGTGATAAATTGCTATTTTGTAGAAATGTATGCCGATGACACTAGTTCTGGTCATTGGTTTGGTTTATTCTGAGCTTGTGTTTTACTGGGATCGACCCAGTCTGTTCAGTCTGTATGTACTGTACTTTAACATTTGCAATGCTAGCCGTTATATTTCCTTCACATCCAAGTATCTGTAAGTGGTGCCAATGTGTCCATTTCCTGTTGTGACTGCAACGACACCAAGGCCCCTTAAACCTGATTAAACCCTGGTCAAAACCCAGTCAAACCCCGCACACACCCCATTCAAACCTCAGTTAAACCCCATTCAAACGCTGGTCAAACCCTGGATATACCCAGGACAAACCCTGGTGAAACCCCAGTTAAACTCCAATCAAACCCCAGTCAAACCCTGTTTAAACCCTGGTTAAACCCCAGTGGTATGTGTGCCCTGCTAGGCTCCGACAACCACATAAAAACAGCCCATCCAGCAGTATCTGAGACGTCTATTGTTTCTCGTCTTGCCTGCATCCTGCCCACCATTACATCAGAGTCTTATGTAAGAGCTGTGATCAGACATGGGGGGGTTGGGGTGGTGGAGGGGGTTGGACAGCAGGAGAGCATCGCTGGATCTCAGCATCAGCAGCGCTAACTGAAACTGTCACCGTCTACTCTTTTACCCACAAGCTCCCACAATCTCGCAGGCACAACGGGCGACCAATTAGGGTTAGACGAGCAAGCGGAAATATTGAAATAAATAAACTGAAAGATCATTTGTGGCCTGCGGCTCGCGTCGCTCGCATGGTGAAAGATTAATGCTGCCCCTCTGAAAATCTAAAGGCTCTAAAGGGGCAGTGGAAGTGGCTTTTTTCCTCTTCTAAAGCTCTGCTTAAAAAAAGGAGAAAAGTGAAAAGAAAAAAGCCCAGAGACCCCTCCAGGCCAAAGGATCAGCTGGAGACACCACCGATGGAGGACGACAAACATATCGCATCGACGCGGAACACGATGGACAGTGTTGGGTGAAAAATACACAAACCCACGCTCGCCATGCTATTAATCACACAACTCTGCAACGCCACGGATAAAAGCCTGCAGATTTACAACCACACTGGAAAATAAAGACCAAATTAAACCTCAGCCAACCTCCATTTGAGCCCATTTCTACTGGTTTATTCAGAGTCATGTCATAATTACTACTGTGGTGTTTTTGTTCATGTCCACAGTTTTTATTCATGGTGAAGTGTCTGTCAGCGTCACTCAGCCCACAATTAAAGCTATCAGGAAAAAAAAAACCTGGACATTCTGCTGCCACTAAAATAGTCACTTTAACATCCTGGACCAGAACCATCATAATAGGATACAAGATTCAAAGCATTTTACTGTCATGTCTTCAGTATTTAGGTTTATCTGTACAATGAAAACCTTCCTGTGCCATCCATACTAAATGCCATAAGAAATTAAGATGCATAAAAATAGAATGATTTTACTAGAAAATTTAAACAAAACAAAGTGGCATTTAAGAATGGCATGTAAAAGTAAATGGGCATAAAAATATAAACCACTATTACGAAGTAAATGTGCAATGTATGAGTAATTGTGCAAAACTCCCAGAGATAAGTACGGAATATAGCCTGTAGGAGCAGAGATGGGAAAACAGCAAGAACAGACTCAAGGTATTTATGCGAAAAAAAATCCATATTTTGAGATTAATGTGGTAAATTTCTGAAAATGTTGATATTCTCTGGGATTAAAGTAGGAAATTCATGAGAAAAGCAAAGGTTGCAGAAGTAAATTTACCCTATTTAGGTTGAAATATTTCACTTGTATTTGCATTCTTTTCAACATACATACAGGTCTCTTGTGGAATAAATAAAACAGTCTACCAATGAAAGCTTCATCCCACCAAATGAAACCATCCTAATGCATGTTTTCTGTGACCAACAACAACAACAACAACAACAACAACAACAACAACAACATGACTGAAGGACCGAGATGCAACCGCACACATTGCAAGAACTGGAACCAAATCTCTCTACATATTTAGTCAAAATACCAGTGACTCAACCAAACAGAAAACCTGATTAAGTAAAAGATGTCACATATTGAACACTGTGTCATTCCATGAAAACAAAACCATAGTATCATCCATTAGCACTAGCCACAGAAGCTAATAGACAGCTCTTCCTGTCACGAGTTTTGGAGTGTAATTTCTGTTCTTTTAATTTCAACAGAAGAGTAACATCATTTCTTTTTAGAACATTAGCCTCATTTTCCTCATTTATTAAACACTTTGCTTCATGGACAAATGTTTTCTCATTATTTAAGGTGTTAAAATCTTGTTACATGAACTCTCATTAGATGATTAGCTAATGTTGGTACTGTTAGTTTTCAGCAACTGTTAACTGACGGAAAACTTTGAGTATAGATAGAAATAAAGCACGCATATTAAAATTGTAAAACCAAACTTATTTTACTTTAACCCCAAAAACAGTTGTCAACCACTGGCAGGAAAGAGTCACATTTTTGCAGATAAGCATAACTTTTGCTAAAGGTTATGAAATGTGTAGACAGAAAACTGTACTGTACTTCAAGATTTCCAAAGTGGTCGAGATTTTAGACGGAGACGAAACTAACGTCCACTGACATGAAAAAGGGTCTGAGCTGAAGCATTTCCATTAATCAAACAATTCAAAGACAATCAGTTTTGACTTCGATCAAGTTAAATCAGCACATGAAACTTGTGCGTTTATGGATTCATTCACTGCACAAGAACACATTTCCCATCTCCCTTTTGTATCTGAGGGTTAATGACAACATCCACCTGACGGACGGAACCAAACATGGAGCAGATTCTGTCCTTGTGTGCAGAATATAACCATTTAAACCACAGCCAGAGTCAAACAGTGTAAATTAACATCTGTTCAACCATTCTTCAAAGCAACCTGAGTTTATGCAGCCCCCCCCCCGTGTCCAAACCGGGTCATCAGAGGTGTATTGGACCCTTACCTGAGTAGGCCCAGTAGGTCTCCTCGGCAGCAGCTCTCCGGAGTCGCGTCCCACCGGCGCTGGCTCTGCCAAGGCCTCGGATCGGGGCTCGGGTCTCGGCTTGGCTTCCTGTCAACGCTGCAGGAGGAAGAACAGGGCGACAGGAGTGTTAGCATAAACAGAGCAGAGGTTGGACAATGGTCAGCGGCGGCGCTGTCTGGAGACCTGCTGGGTCACATGACAGCCCACTGTGTCCTCAGCCCACTCCACCACGCCAACCGCCTCATAATCACATTCACAGTGGGAACAAAGGTCAACGACAGAGGAAGAGCACGGCAGGGAGAACTGACCACGGAACATTCGCTGCAGTGGAACGTCAGAACACCGACCGATGGAACATCACAGGGATCAGAAAACACACGACACATCAGCAGGAAACGAACAGAACAGGCCTCAGGTCTAAGAACCAGCTCAAACTCCTGATGGTAAACTGGAAGTGTGTGCTTTGTTTTTTGTTTTTTTCCCAAAGAAACAAGACATGTTAGCCCATATTAATCATTATTTATCGGTTATGCTGTTCTTTGGCTTCAGATCATATTGTTCTGAATGTGTAACCTGAACTAAAAACCAGTTCAACATCCTTGACCAAATATCTTCAGTGTAACTTTTGCACTTTGCAAATTCACCCAGTGGGGCAGACCGGACCCTTTGGCGGGCAGATTTTGGCTCGTGGACCACGTCTGACACCCCTGTAGAACCGTGAACCGTACTGAAAAGGATGAACATGACTTTTACACATGATGGAGCCATAGTTCACTGATATTATCTTCACAGTAGTCATTCACTGTGTGGTTCATTTAGATGGTGAAGAATCACTGCACATCAGTACGTTTAGGCAAAAACTACTTCAGCTATTCCTCAGATCAGTCTTAAGACCAGTTTTTGAAGATGCTGGGAGTGTGTACTGGTGTGGATGGATATTATGGACTTGTTCAGTTTAATGCCCCGTTGGATCTATCTGTCCGTGTCTTTATCTGTAAACGTTCACAGATCAGTTATGAAGACATTAGGTAATTTCCAAACACACTCTACTGGTGTTGGCTTCTCTATTCTGGTTTCATTTCTGTTCAATAAATGATGATGTACTTAAAACTGTTGTGGATCGTTTTACCCTGGAGGTTAAAGCTAGATAATTTTAGCCTGGTAATGGACCAGAGGAGGGTTTTTTTTTTTTTTTAGAACTGAGAGAAGCTGTAATTGTTTTTCCTCATTGTTTCAGTCTGTTGCATGTTGGACACATCAGGACTAACAGGTGAAGACAATTTAAAAAAAAAACAGGTGAGCTGACGTTTGGAAAAACATTCTCACAGTGGCTGGTCAACGTTTGCACCACTTATCCATAAATCTTTTACAAATTCATGTTTCATTATCATACATGGAGGTAAATCCATGACGTTTAGATTTCATGTCCGTCAAAGATCTGACTTTAAACTGGCCTCACAGTCTTATTTGGTCCCAGATCTAAAGTCCTGGTCCATCATTATGTTTTCTGGTTTATTAAATGTCTAATATCCATACATATGCATTTATCTCTGTATTATATCCAATCTGAAATATGTCAAGTATGAACAGCAGAAAAATGACAGTTTCAGGGTCAAACAGCTTCTATAGACCACAATAGTTATATTTACTGTGACTTTGGGCCTCAACATGTCTTTAACCATCTGGTTCAGGCAATAACATATTTATGGCATTACTTTACAGAGGTTTTATACCTGTAATAAACTGAACAAAGGCAAGAAAAATAAGCCACAAATTGAATGATAAAAAATAAAATAATCAACGAAGCACAAATGAACAGGAATACATTAACAAAAAAAAAAGAATAAAATAACCAAAAAGAAGGAAAATAACCAACAATATGAATAAAACAACAAAAAAACCCTCAATGAACAAAAATGACCATCATAATCAACAAAAAGACCAAAATCAACAAACTGAACAAAAATGACTAAACTAACCAGGTTTCATCCAACACAGTGTTTTCAACCTTTATGACACATTTAGTTCAGTTATTTTTGTGTCTTTTAAAGCTGTGCACATATTTACTGTATTTTCTTGTTGGGTTTGAAGAAAAGAGGATAGGAAATAAATGTTTAATCATTTAACTTGGGTAAACAACACAGATAAATGTGGAATTAGCCTTTTACACAGCAAGTGTACATGTAAACAGTCCTTGGTTCTAAACCTGAAAAGTGTTGGTGTTATTCTAGAAATAGAGCCAGGTTTTTTTTTTTGTCTAAGAACTGGTCCAGTGAAAGGTTTGTCAGGTTTTAAAACCATCTTTTTTTTTTTTTAGCTGAAACACTAGTCATTTTTTCCTAGACATATTTGAATTTGTATTAAAGTTACTGTGACTGAGGCAATGAGCACAACGCTGGGACTGACGATACTATTTTGGGTGATGTTTATCCAAATAAAAATGCATTTTTAATGGCAACTTTAATAAATATTCCAAGGTTCAAATGCCTTCAAACACTAAATCCTCTTCTCAGACACTCAGACGTTTATTAGGACTTCATTTCTCCGACATTTCATTTGGGAGCAGAACGTTGAAAAGAAAAAATCCCTGTGCTGGTTTCATGTCTGAAACCTTAAATCGCCTCCTCTCGGGCTGCGAGACCTTCTTGATCCCTGCTAAAGAAAAGGCAGAGATGGAACGCCAGGCTTCTTTAAAGTGGAGGACAGGATTTCTGACAGCTCCTCTCCTAATGGCTCCACTGTGCTCCCAGATTCGCCCTTTTACAGATCTTTCACTGGACCAAAATCATGCTAAAAGGAAACGAGGAGTTTGTCTCAGACCTGTTGGAGGCCTTCAGCGTTCCATTTATGAGAGGCCTTTACAAGCCTCAGCCATCCTCATGGAAACACCGTTACAGAAAACATGTTTACGGGTTATTAGTCTCAACAGTTTATTCACACTGATGTCGTGGCCGTCGGCTCTTTTGGCTGCATGTACAGTAAAGCCTGTTTCTGCTGATAACATTGACCGTATTCTCAGGGAAAACATGGCGTGTTCTTTTAGCGATACACAACCTAAGGAGTCGCAGCGGGAGCCCTCGCAGGAGAAAACTTGAAACATTCAGGCCAATCAGCCGCTGAATGAGGCTTGAAGCTTTGGGCAGCCGGCCTGCACACACCACTGTGATCACAGACAAACACAGCGCCGAGCTTTGATCGCTCCCACTCAGGTTCTACTGGTGCAAATTCACATCTAATGTCGAATCCAGAGAAGAAAATAGAAAAACCACACACATCAGGGTCAGATCTCAATGATGAGGATGTCATGACGTCAACGTCTTCGGGAGGTTTTAGCTGAGATTCTGTACAATTCTGCGTCATTAGACGATGTCTTTCTGAGTAAACCTCTAAACCAGTGATTCTCAACTGGTGGGTTGCAACCCAAAAGTGGGTCTGAAACCCATTTTCAGTGGGTTGTGAGCCTTTGTTTGGGTAAAAAATAATGTTAATAAACCAATCCTGTCCATTCACACTCCCCAGCAGTAGGTGGTGGTAATGCGCTGTAATGATAATTAAAACCAGACATTTCACAGTATAAAAGAAGAACCTAAAGTTTCATATCATGGAGAAACTCAGGTATGACAGCGACTCCATCAGATATGGTTTTATCTCCATTAGACAAAAACCTCAGTGTGTTTAATTGTTCAATAAGTGACTGGATGAACTTTTTAACTGAATGCACTATTTAGTTTTGATTCAAATGGATCTAATTTAGTGTGAAAAGGAATAGTTCCGCCTATATCACCGTAACCTGTTGAGTCTCGTCTTGTCATTGAGGGGTGACAGTGGGTCCTGAACCCAGACCAGTTGTGAACCACAGATCAATAGAACAAATCAAACCAAGTGAGATTGGATTTAACCCTGTAAAACTATTTCTATCATATTCGTTACACCAGGTTCTGAGACCTTTATCTAATCAACAGATCAAAACTTTCCTTAAACTTCCCTGTATACACAATGCCCTTCTCTATGTTCGTAGGTGGTTTCATCAGTTGATTTTCATGTACAAATCTATTCTTGGGCTCCTCCCATCTTACATCTGTTCTTATAAACTAACAGTATGTGCTGTGCTCGCAAAAAAAAAAAAAATAAAATAAATAATAATAATACTGATGATGGTTCCTAGAACCAGAACCGAGTTGAGTAAAATTGCATTTCAATATGCTGCCCCCTCTGCATGGAATGTCCTGCAAAACTAATTAAATCTATCTGAACTTGTTACTTTAGGTGAATTTAAAGATAGTTTAAAGGGGTGTGAAATCAGTGAGCTTGGTCAATGCAACAGTTTTGTAAATATCAATTGTAGGTTTTTTGTATTATGTGTTGATAATATCTCATCTGGTCACATACCGTGTGTTATGCTGCTTTTCTTGGCCAGGTCACTCTTGGAAAAGCAATTTGTAATCTCAATGAGGTTTTTACCTGCTTAAATAAAGGATATATATTAAATCAGTGCTTTTCCTAATGTTGCTAATGTATCAATGTTTTTACTAGATTTGTCTAATCACACATTTAAGAGAACATCTGATAAATGGTGACTATAAACATCATGCCTACAATGAAACCTCTTCCAGAAGTTGACCATAGTTCTAACACTGAAAACATCAACATTCACAGTGTCATATTTAGTCAGCGACGAGCCAATCCGATCTACTCCAACCCTTGGGTCCAGGTTGTCGTAAACAATTCCTGTGCTGGTGTTTGACTTCCTTCCTCCCTGTCGTCACATGCGAGGTCGTGCTGGGAGTTTTTGCTGGTGGGGACTCTCACCTTTAACTGTTGTAAATATGCTGTGGCAGCGTTGAGGGGAGGACGTGTCATTGGTCATGTGACCTGCTAGCATCCAGCAGCGGCCGAGTGACCGTCTACAGTGAACCCCAAAACGTCAATCACACACTAATGGAAACCTGAAGGCTCCAGCTTTTTACAAGGCATTGTAGAGGAGATTTAGAGGCTCAGGACAAACAAAGGGAGAGCCTTTGTTTCAATGACAGACACCACTGCCCCCCCCACCCCCACCCAGACCCCCTCCCTCCTCTGGTTTTAATTCTTGGGGATGTGAGCATGGCTCATGTCGGTGAATGCCAATGGGAGGCAGCTCTATGGCTTTTCTATGAATTACATTATTGATTCCCAATACTGCTCAGAACAGAAAATGTAATTATGCACGAACCCCGCCCTTAACCCCCCCTCCCTCATCCACACACAACACGTCTTCTTTCCCTTCCCTCATTTTCTTTCTCGTCTTTCACTCTGTGGCTTTTCATCAATTTGTCTTTCACTCCTGGCTTTACTAACCCCACCCCCCCAGCTGACCTCCATGAACCTCACTGAGTGCATCGTCCTTCAGGTCCTCAACGGCAGCATCAACATCACTGTGCACAGAAATCCACATCCAATCTTGGTTCAAGTTGCATTTGGACACATTTCACTGTGACTTTCAAAGAATGTACAGTTAAAGGTGTTTATAGTCACTCACTGCACTATAATGCAACACTATAAAAGTCTTAACTCATGTTAAACGGGTTTCCTCCGTAATATTTGAGATGACAAGGACTTTTTCCCCCAAGTTATTTCTGAGGTTATTAATAGTTGACTTTAGAGACTAAACTTTAACCCCTGAGCCATGACTCTAGATAAAGGTGCTGCTGTTTCAGTGTCATAAAGCTGCTGTATGTGCTTGTGTTCCGTTTCTTCAGTTGTTTTGCTTTACTGTGTGTTTTAGGGTCAAAACAGGGTGGAATAACAGAAAAAGACGACAAGGAGTTGAAGTTTGACAGTTTCGAACTAAATAAGGCACTATGAATGTACATCAGTAAAAGATTTAGGATGTTGAACATGAACTGTGAACTAGAACACACTGAACAACAAGGATTTGAATTTGGGCCCAGTAGTTTTTGTTTTGGCTCTTTTAATAACTCAGTCCAGTTACATTTTGACACCTGGATGAACTCCATGAAGCAGTTCCACTGTCAAAACTCAGTTAAAAAAAAAAAAAAAAAAAAAAAGGAAAATCACCACAACACTGTCAACAACAGTAAAAACAAAAAAAACACAAGGAAAACTGTGTTTAAAAATAAAATTTACAATAAATTCACATTCAAAATGCTCACCACAGACACGTCAGACTTTAAAGGATTGGTAAATGTTCAGGAGGTTCTTCACAAAGCCAAGCAGACGCTGAAGAAACTTGCAGACATTAAGTTATTTAAGAGAGAAAAATGATGTTTAACTGTTGCCTATAACAGACAAACAAGCAAACATTATCAATCCAATCATTTAAAAAATAAATCCTACAAAAATGGTGAACAAATGGAAAAAAAAAACAACAGCAGCAAACTTAACATGGACTCATTCACTGGCCTCTATTTATTAGAGTATTTATTATATATTTTTAATTCTCTACAGATATTAATATGTGTATGGTCATGAGTACTGGTGACAAGTTTGGGTTTAAGTGTATACTCATAACTGGATAACTGAATTTATCCACTTTGTCCACAGATGATGGTGTTTATTGTTACTGCAGCCTCAAAAACACCAATGTTGACTGGTTGAATTTGAACAGTATTGTGATGTTTTCATGTTCTAGGAACTGAAATAGTTTCATTCATCCACTAAAGCCTCCTTCATCCTCTGGACAGAATCTTGCTCTTCTGTTCATGGTCTGAGTCTTTACTCAAACATCCACATCCTCTTGTAGATCGGTGGGTCATTAATGAAATGAACTGCTCATAATTTGCACACGGTTATTGGATCAGCTGCAGATCTGGACACTCCTCTCCCAGCGTTTGTAGGATTACAGCTTCACGCTCAGGAAATCTGGCCCGTTTCCAGAAGAACATGGTCCATTATCAGATTTAAGTGTAAAAATCATCCACTGATGAGTCACTTATGCACCAAATTAATCAAAATCATCTAGATTCGCTGCATCTCCATAATCTTCTAAAAGTGGTTTATGAATTATAGCTGAGGACTGAGGACGTGTAAATGGACATGTCTGCAATTGGACGTCTGATAAAGAGCTGATACAGACACACAACATTAGTGAAATGAAGACGATGAATCTATGAACCATTTCTTCATTATCTGACTGATTTACACAAAAACACTAAAATATACAAGTGATATATATGTGTACAACCTCCATTATTACTCTACACGTTCAAAGATGTAATCAATTACCTGTGTTTCCTTCTAAGGTAAATGGTTTTATCACTTTACACCTCGACTCTTCATTATTGAAATAATGCCATACCTGCAAAACAACCACTCATTCCCTCTAATGCACATTTTAGTGCCATCTTCTGCTGATTTACACTGACAGCCACTCACGTCATATCACTTTTATTTATGGCGTCCACTACCACTAATCAGACATCAGCCTCCAGGGGATTCGTCACCTCGAAAGTCATGGATTCCAAAGATTCAGAATGCCAAAACACAGGAAACACAAGAGACGTGGTCTTTAAGAGAGTCTGAAAGCACTAAGCTCCAGAAATAGATAAAACAAACTAAAACACAGAGGTCACACAAAATTGAAAAAGTACAGAGTATCTGAACCTAAACATCTAAATTGTGAGATTAACACATGATTCAAAACAACTTACATGAACAAGTGGTGCCAGGCACAACAAACTGTGCCCCTCGCACGTATTGTAGCTTCTTTTGGTATGGATCCAGCTGATGTATCTATGCATGTGCTGATGTCAGCATTTCAATTACTTCTATATATGTCACAAGTTTAAAGTAAATTGAGACAAAATTTATGTTTGTTTTTTTTTTTTTTTTTACAAAGAATTTAATTGTCGGCCATTATAAGTTAAAGGGAGAAGAACAAAGATTTTAAAAATTCCGAAAAAAATTGGCTCTTTGACCTACTTTTCCCAAAATGTAACCACATCTATTCTGAGTCAGTGGTAATCTAAAACCCAATTTTGTGTGAATTCAACCAAAGGTTTCACAGCTATAGACATGTGAAGCGTTGCCCATTATAAGTAAATGCAGAAAAAAAAGAGAAAAAAAAAAGATTTTTAAAAAATTCATACAAAATTATAACATTCACTCTTACATTTCCCAAAATGTAATGACATCTGTTCTCAGTAACTGGCAATCTATAAACCCAATTTGTTATGAATTCAACCAATATTTTTGCTGCTAGAGTGTTAAACCAAATCAAAAACAATACCCTTTGCCTCCCCTTTGGGGAACAGGGAAACAAATCAGTTCATGGCCCCAACCAAGCCTCAACTAGGTCACCGCTGATCTGGTAACTGACTCATCCATCCATCCATCCATCTTCATCCGCTTATCCGGGGCCGGGTCGCGGGGGCAACAGTCTAAGCAGGGATGCCC